>JAUEJK010153526.1:0-11015 GCA_032274865.1 Eryngium alpinum
CTTTCACGGAGGATGACCAGTCCAACCAATTGGAGATAACAAGAGCGATGGAGGAAAAACTCATGAAGGCAAGGTAGGAAAAAGTTAAGAAAGCAAGAGAATAGAAGGACAGAAAAACACAGGAGCAAAGTGATAAGGAAATGCTCATGGCCTTAAAATTGCAGCAAAATGAGTTGGACGAAGTCCGGCGTCGCCTTGATGGAAGAGTAATAGGACGACAAAAGGGGATAGGAGACTTATACACCCCCATGGATGTGGAGATGGAGGAATCGAACAGTCCAGGGAGTCCAGAAGGAAATAGAAAGGACTCGGGCCATAGGGGTTACAAGCTAAAGAAAAAGCCCATCAAGCTAAGTTTTCATTACCCGTCCACTGATGACTCGGATTCGGGCCAAGACTCTGATGGAGAGGAGCGCATGAGCCGAAGAATTTCCAACATTGAAAAAATCATGATGGACGGGGGAAGAGATTTCTGTACAGAATCTCCCTTGGTGGACGAGGTGTGCAATCATAAACCCAAGCAGGGACTAGCGTGCCCCAAGATTTCCAAGTGCAGTGGGAAGGTAGACCACAATGACCACGTGGTGGAGTACGAAAGGCTCATGCAGATGACCGGGCATGATGATATAACCATCTGCAAGATATTTGAATATTTTTTGAAGGATGGAGCGAAGAACTAGTACTACACACTTCGCCCGAATAGCATTTATTCCTTTGAGCAGTTAAAGGGGAAGTTTTTGAAGCACTTTGCTTTCTACCGACGCAAAGGCAAGGATACGGATTGATTGATCAATATTAAACAGTGGCCAAATGAGCGTATGATGGATTATATGAAGAGATTCAAGGAAGTATGTCAGCACGTTAACAACCTCCAGGAGAAGGAGGCAATGGCCTTTTCAAGAGAAGGACTTGACCCAGTGATGAGCAGAAAACTAAGGGAGTTTTTCTATGACTTCCCCCCAAGTAATTTGGATGATATATTTTACAGGGCTAACAACATCCAACTTAAGGAAGAGACACTAGGTGAGGGCAAGAGATACAAAGTCTTTGACCGCCTGGGCAAAAGGGGAAGTCGTTCCCCCCGCACCTGGCAAGGAAATCGATCCCTAGATAATCGGAAGGACCGGGGACACAAACAAGAGGATCTCAGAGAAAAATTAAAGAGCACAAGAGGGGAAAATGAATTCACCCGTTTTAATACTAGTCGGACGCAAATCTTGAATATAATTAAGAATGATGAAGTCCTCAGAAGTTGGAGGTTCCTGACCATAAGAAAGATACTGGCAAGTGGTGTGAATACCACGAAGATCACGGACATACTACGGAGGATTGTTGGCAGCTGAAGAAACTAATAGAGAAGATAATAAAAGATGGAGATCTTAAGCAATACATTACAAGAGATAAAGGAAGACAAAACAAGGACGGGGTGACTATGGAGGCAAAAAGGGATGACGAGGACAAAAAAAACCACAAGCCAGTAAATCCAAAAGAAAGGATGATAAAACTTAGTCGTCAAAAAAGGGGACGAATGACTTTAAATGTGGAGCGTGGGCATTTTGATGTTTAGTTGACCATGTCCGGGGACTCTAAAAAATACTTGGAGTGTCGCACACCCAAGACAGTAAATTTAGTAGTAGATTCTATATAGTTAATTTCTATTAGTAAAAAGTATTTATATATCTCAAGAGTAGTATTAGGAGACAGTAGCCTTAGTTCAGTGGCAGTCCCCTCATCAATAAAACAATTGAAGTACCGTTCCATATTTATTTCTTCTGTTTATTATTATTGGTTGACTACTACTTTATATACATTACTACTCAACCAACACGAGTAATAAGCCCAGGCGGCCAAGAAATTTTAGCGGCAATTAAGCCCAAGTGGCAAAGAAGTCCAAGCAACGACTGATTAGATATATAGTTGGATAGATAATACCAAACGATGATTGATTAAGTTCATAGCTTGGACAATAATACTAAACAACGATTGATTAAGTTAATAGTTTGGGCAATAATACCAAACAACGATCGATTAACTTCATTGGTTGGTCAACAGTACCAAACAACGATTGATTAAGTTCATAGTTTGGTCAATAACTCGAAACAACGATTGATTAAGTTCATAGTTTCGTCAATAATTCCATATAACGATTGATTAAGTTTTTAGTTTGGTAAACAGGTTCAAGTAACGATGATTAAGTTCATAGATTTGACATTTAAATCTGAATGATAATTGAAGTAATTCATACTTCGGTTCAAAATTATTAAATTCAATATACTATGGACGACTAATTATGTTTATATGTCCAGTTAAATTTCAAGATTTAAATCGGTCAATATAGCAAATTCCAATACCTAGAGCCAGAGTGAGAGGCAGACCCCCAGTAGTACCTTGATTCAATAGTAGATACAATCATTGTTAGCATACCACGTTTATGGCAAATGATGAACTCCATGAAATCACAATACAAGAGAAGGGAACATAAATAGAAATAGGTTTATTTTTGTAATAGTGCCGGATATAATGGTATACGGTGATCAACCATCAAATAAATATGTTGAGGAAAATAGTTAGGAACATAAAAAATGTTAATCATAGGTAAAAATCTAGTTAAATGAGATGAAGACTAATATTTATGAAAGCAAAAACATGTACACAGGCAAAAAAATCAATAATTTTATGATTAAGTTGATTTTATGTATGGTATTAACTCCATTTATGAAAAAAATTAAAGGATTATATTTAACAAAAAGAAAAAATGTAGCCCCACATGCGCTAATTAAATTATAGATGATAGCATGCATTGAATTGGTAATACTGAAACGAAATCAAGTAAACCGATCTATATATATCATGGTGCTGGCAAACGTAATGAGAGAAACCCTAGCTTTTTTAACTGATCTGGATCTACAGAACAAGATAGTTTCTGTAGAGGTGGTGATGATTGTGCTTGTCAAGCAGATGGTGATTTTTTGCAGCCATAGTGATACCTGATCTGATTTGTATCTCGGTGGCAGACGGTGGGTTGATAATGATGTTGTGAAAGGAAATCTAGGGGCTGCTATGCTGGCGATGGGAGCTGGTTTTTCTGCCTTTTATATCATTTGGTACAAATAAACTCATTTCTTTTTACATAATTGCAAGAATAGCATCATCGTATCCTGTAAATTTTGTTTCTCAGTAACTTTTGTACCAAAGTATACACACAAAGTCTCACTATATTTTCTCAGCCACCATGACCTGTCAACTCATATACTGACTTGTGGATATCAATCTCACAACGACATAGATGATGAAGACAGAAATCCATGGTAGGCTATCGTCTATAATATAATTAAATCTATTATTGCTGTGATTTTTCTTACTCTTAAATACATTCCTTCAATCAAATTATGACTATACTTAAAAACAAATTAATATTGAATTATTGATTTTTGCCTTCTATGTATATTTGTTCATAAAAATATTAGTCATCTCATTTAACTAGTTTTTTACCTATGATCAATAAGTTTTTGTTCGTTACTATTTTCCCCAACAGATTTCGTTTGATGGTTGATCATGGTAAACAATATTATATATCACGTAGTTTTACAAAGAAAAAGAAATTTCTAGTTTATGTTCTCTATTCTTATTATAGTCTGAGTTCCATTAGAGATCACAATTAGCTTTAGACATCGTATATATGACCATGATTGTACTATTATTTAAGGACAATGTACTATGGATATGGCTATGGTTGTCGGTTTAATCATCCTTGTGATCGGAGCTCGGTATATTGTGATGCCCACTGGTTTTGTTTTCTGTACTTTTTGTATACTTTTGTCTAGATTTTATTTGAGTTTAGCATGATTGAACTAATTTGAACTAAATGAGAATGATGATATTTATTGTAAACAATAGTGGTTTTGTTGGCAATGGAAAGTAAAGAATGGAAGTATCCTTTTTTGTGGTGCTACTCGATTCCTTGTGGTTTGTACTATACTTATTCCGGAAAATGCAACGAAGACATTAGAGCTAAAATTAAGACTTTAAGGAGTAGGATTGATGGAGAAACTTATCATGTTTGAATGTCGGAAATGAATGCTGAAATGAGACTTTCAGAAGATCAAGAATTACTGAAAGTCGCTGATATATTGTCGTTGGTAATGGAAATGTGTACAAAGCTTAAGCTGGGGATGTTCCAAAGATATCTGAAAGTCGCGGATATATTGCTCCACTTGTTATAAGATTTCCACACAGAGGCATAGTATTAACTCGAATCAGTCCAGATGGTAGATATTAACCACATCTAAGATATTAACCACAACATTTAGTTGCATCTGTCTTTGTATCAATATGTCAGTTTGTTAATTGGTTTCCCTTAACTATGGCTGGTTGGCATCTAGTTTCCCTCTGGTTTTCTTTTCAAAACTTTTGTATATGTTTTGTCACAATTTTATCCCAGTTTATTATAATTGAACTTATTTTGTTTTACAGAGAAATGTTGATATACGTACTAACCTATATAAGACAGAGTGTTTGATGTCTTTGTATTTGAGAATGACGATATAAATTTGACATGCTGTTGATAAATCTTATTGGTAAGCATGTCCAGTTTATATCGTTATCCTCATTTACCATGACACATCAAACACTCTATCCTACGTTAGTAAATAACATTACTGATAAGAGAAACATGAGGGAAACAATTCCAAACCTGACATAGTTAAGGGGAAACAGTTACCAAGCTGACATATTTATACAACAATACATGCACTTAAATGTTGTAGCAAATATCTGACCTGTGGATTGATTCGAGTTAATATTATGCACCTGTGTGGCAATCTTATAACAGGATGAACAATATGTCCCTGACTTTCAAATATCTTTGGAACATCCTCAGTTTGAGCTCAATATACATTTTTGTTATCAATGACGGTATCAATTTAGTGTACTGCTTCAGTAATCATTGATCTTCTGCACAGTGTCTCATTTCGGCATTCATTCCCGATTTTGAACTGGATCAATTTCTCCATCAATCCTACTCTTTAAAGTATCTTCATTCTGTTTGTCACAATAAGTGTCTTATCATGAACAAGTACGATCCAGAGACATCTTGCGCATTAAACATAGGAAGATATGTATAGTAAAAACCACAAGAAAGTGAGTAGCCCCAAAAAAAAGGATACTTCCTATCTTTACGTTCCATTTGCCAATAAATGTAGTTCTTCCTGTCCCAACAAAACCACTTCTATCTACAAATTCAAATAAAATAATCACTAGAAACATTCTATCTTATTAGTAGTGGCAACCTTGCAGCATATACCAATATAATTATCGGATCTTTATCCAATTAATACCGTCATTCTCATTCACCAACACATCAAACAGTACTCTATCTTAGATTTGTACTATCAACAACATTTCTATAACATTTGACCAGATCAAGATTGTCTTAACATTGTAGAGGAAGAGACTAAAAAAAATAAAATAAGTACACCTAATTATTCTCAAACATTAAGGATAAAGGGAAAAGTAAACAACATATCATCTAACAAAAACACAAGAAGATTGAATTGTCTACGCAATTTACATGGTGATGAGATTATATTGTCCTAGATAATAGATCTACACAACGTACATGTAGATTTATTTTCCCACCATCAATAAAGAAGATCTAATACATAAATGCTACCACCATAATATACAAACAAGCAATCAAATCCTTATTTTTAACAATTCAAAGAAATCAATTCAAATTTCAAAAATAAAGTGGAAAGTATCAAGAAGAATCATCTGCGCATATTTGATCGATGCGACGAAAAAAGTAAGCACTTGTGAAGTACTCAGAAATGTCTAGAATTTGACTCTGTTTGACAAATTTATAACTGAAACAAGCTTCTACCTACTTGCATATTTAGAAATTCAATTTAATAGAATGGCATCAATTTATGTGATCAATTTAATAAATGTGCAACTTTGTAAATTTGGATAGTATTTTGTACAATCCATAAATTTATGTGATGCAATTCAATTACCTTCCTGGTCTCATTTCTTCTCACCTGCCTCCTAACCAACTGATCTCATCCACCACTCTGAGGGTACAAACTTAAAAATTAAATTAGAATGTACAATGATCTCACATTCATTAGATACAATTTTCCCCTTATCTTTCTCACTTAAGGGTTGACCTTTCTATTCTATCTTTTGTTGCCAAATATTTATTAAAAGTAACATAAAGTCAATTATGAAAATAAAATATATTCAATTATTAAATGTGGAAACAAGAAAATTTTATAATTAAAAGATTCACACGTCCACGAACTTGAAACAGCATCACCACCAAGGAATGTAGAGTCCGATGCTTGCTGAACGACTTCCGAACTGCCACTCTGAAGTATGTCAGATGGTGATAGAGATAATCGCCACATTTCTCTTTCATTGCATCCACTAACCATGTCAAAACAGAAAAATCACTAATTGCCTATTACAGCAGTGCCTTCACTGTAAGACTCTCGTGCACTGAAGTAGCATAAGTGTAAACTCGAGACTATCACAGCTGATTTAACTCCTTGATAAAGGATCTAAAAAAAAATTAATTTTTATTGTCCGACATTTATTTCCTAAAATAAACAAAATCATACACATATAAAGAGCATTCATGCATATGATTGACATAACGTTATACACAACAGTATTAACATACCAAACTGAGTACAATTTGTAATAGACATTACTAAATGTACTGAAACTAATGCAGAGTCATACGGGTGCCATATTGATGCACTAACACTAAGTTAAAATGAACAGCTAACATATTTATGATTGATATAACAATAATAAATGTTTGTTAACTTACCATGTCCAGCTTCTAGATAACAACATGAAAAGTTAAAAGGCACGCACTAGATCAAAGAGTATCATATAATGCACAGTAATATGGGAGTACACAGATTAACATATTATCCGTCACAAATGGCCTTTTTTTAAAGTGTTGTATATAGGTTTCTATTTTTATAATCATTAGTCTTTAACTAGATTTCTATCTATGATTAATAAATTCTCTTTTTCTAACTATATTTTTCAAATAAATATCATTTGATAGTTGATCACGGTAAATCATGAAGTACGTATACAAAAATAAACCTATTTCTATTTATTTTCCCTTTTCTTGTAGTGCCGTTTCCTTCAGAGTTCACAATTTTCATTAAACCTGTTATTCTAACCATGATTGCATCTGCTACTTAAAAAAGGTACTAGCTATCAGAAATTAGTATATTTGCGATGCCATCTGGTTTTTTTTGCAGTACTTTTATATATTTAATTCAAGATTTTCTTCCAGTTTAGCACAATTGAACCGATTGATTTTGTTATGAGATTTCTTAAACTGTTGATGGTATCGAAGTTCATTGACTATGGAGTCCAGACGAAGAAATTGAAGTTATTCTGTTTTCTTATACTATTGATGGTATAGAAGAAGTTCATCAATTTGTGGAGCAAAATTATGAATACAGTTTGGAGATATAATTTGAATTTTTTATTCCATAAAACATTGCTGAGTCATCTAACGTTATAAAGTGCCGTATAATGGTAAATCTATTCCCAAAAATAGTACAAATAGGATTATCCAAGCAATACAGTTATACTTGGAAATGGCTTTTCATTCAAGGTTACTAATTTTGAGTTATTACCAAACTCGTGGACAAGTTTTTTAAGAGAAGCGGAGAATAATGCTAAACAATGAAATAAAGATTTTTGTACATACTTTTATGTTATTATTTGAGAATAAGTTTGATTATAATTTATTACGAAGTTCAATTATGCCAAGAAAGTAGATTATGCTAGGAAAAAAAGTTTAGTATTGTATGCACACACACATGTATATATATGGTAGACAGAGAGGCAGAGGGAGAGAGAGAAAAAAATGATATAGGTCGTTTCACAATAGGTCTGTTGTTGACCCAACTTGGCATTATAATAAGTTTATTGTTGTTCCTCATATATGTTTTTTTCTGAGCAAATGAAGTAAAGTTGGTGAATAAACTGAATAAGAGCCTATATATGTGAAATTGAACAAAATCACTCACATGATCAAACAATACAACTGAACCTTAATGTATTTGGTTGCAATAGTTTATCTTGATTATTTGTTGGCAAAAATAAGTATTTTCGGATATCGACAATGATTGAAAGAATGAAGGTGTCACTGAGATGACAAAAAATGGATTAGATCTTTTTCCAGTTTCACCATAATCATCAGATGAGGGTCTGCCATATGCCCCGGTTAGTTGCCTCAACCTGGTGATAAGTGGTGCTGGGAGACGGGCAAGTGAATTATTCCTTTGAGGTACTTCTAAGATATATGCATTTATCTTCTAAAACGTCTAAAAAGCAAACACGTGAGGGGAACGTTCACAATCAAGCTTTCTCTGTTGAATAATATGTTCGCACATATGCCAATGCAGATGTTAAGAGATTTTCTGACGCTTTCATTTGGATAATTCCTCCACTAGGATTTTCAGTAAAAGGTTTGCTTGACTTCTTAAATTGATATCATTCTTAATGACATATTACATTTACTACTCAATGGTATATGCTGCTAGGTTGTTGGTGCTATGAGGGCTACTAGAGGAAATTAAATATGTTGGCCATCTCGCTGTGGGTACTTTCCTCCACAAGCCCTTATAGCACCGACAACCTAGAAGCATACGACAATAAGTAGCAAACGTAATGTCATTAAGAAAGATATCAATTCAAGGAGTTAGCAAACCTTTTATTACAGATCCTATGGCGGGTATTATCTAACTGAAAGCATCAAAAAATTACTTAACATATATATTGGCATATATGCGAACATAATATTGAACAGAAAGCTTGCTTGCAGTCATTCTCGCCAGGGTTTGCTCTTCAGACAATTTGGAAACTGAACATCTAACCTAAAAGTAGCCCGATGGTGCGATGCTCTTGCCACCTCCCAGTGCCAGCTATCACCAGGTTGAGACCAATAACCGGGGCATATGACAGACCCTCATATGACAATTAAAGAGAAACTTGAAAAATATATAATCCATTTTTTGTCATCTCAGTGACACATTCATTCTTTCCATCATTTTCTATATCCATAAATATGTTTTCCTGCCAACAAATAATTAAGATGAAATTTCATCTCATCACCATTGTAGTAAACCGATGAGGAACAAATGCAATAAGGCTTGGTTGTACTGAAATCTGCCAACTTTACTTCATTTGTTAAGAAAAAACATATATAACCAAATCCAATCAGCTTATTTTAATGCATTATAATAAGTAAATAACAAAGCTACTGGGAGACTAGTTTGCTAGCCTAAACCTAAACCTAAACACATATATACGTATGTGTGTGCATATACAACAGTAAACCATTTTTTCTAGCATAATCTACTTCACTGATGTAATTAAACTTAGTAATAAATTACAATTGAACTTATTGATTAATTTTTTTAATTCATGGCTCAACATTATTTTCCTCTAATAAAAATTATTCCAATTCTAATTTTAATAATTCAAAACTAGTAACATTAGACAAAGAGCTACTTTCCAATATAATCTGTGTGTTTGGATAATCTTATGTGTACTATCCTCAAGAATAGATTTACCATTAAAAGGCATTTTATAATGTTAGATGACTAGACATTATTTTACCGAATAACAAAATCAAGTGATATTTTCAAATTACATTCGTGATTTTGTTCCACGAATTGATGAACTTTTTCTACACTTGATTAAAATATAACTATAAATTTTCAAAAGAACCGAAAACAAAAGTATAGAGCTTCACATATATACCAATTCCTTAACTCTCATGGAGATCACACTACAAGAGAAGGGAATAGAAATAGAAGTAGGTTTATTCTTAGTTTTTTGTAAAAGTACCACATACAGTGATGTTTGTTAAATCCAAATTTGCCATTTATTGCAACAGATTTAGATTTAGGAAATGTGGCCATAATAAAATTTACGGTGATCAACCATCAACGAAATACATTGAAATAAATAGTTAGAATCATAAAAGTTACTAATCGTAGGTAAGAATTTAGTTACAGGAGATGAAAGACTAATAATTATTAAAAGTAGAAACATATATACAAGGCAAAAATCAATAATTTCATGATTAAGTTGTTTTCAAGTAAAAGTACAATTAAGGAAAAAGTAAAAGGATTATATTTACGGAAAAAATAGCATGGCCACAATTGCTTGAAGCAAATTATAGGTGCTTTGACTATACATTACTCCCTCTATTACTCGTTTGAATTTTGCACGTATGGTCATGTGTTTTGATTGGATATTAAAAAATATTAGTTTTTATTTTTTTGAATAAAAATAATAATTTATTAAAAGTATCGACACAAAGTGGGTCGGCAAAAATATCACCCAGCTCCTCGTATGAGCCCAAGATTGAAGGAGAAATAAGTCCAGTGAGAATCTTTTCACGATTATCAATATGTGCTTATTCAGGAAAGTATCAATTTAAAATTAAGTTGAATCACTAAATAATTTAAATCATGAATAATCGGAGACATAGTTCATGTTATATATATAGGTATATATATGGAGACTTAAAATACATATGTTAAATAATTTATTTATGATTTTCTATGTTTTCAAATTTATTTTCTTAATAAATACAAATCATGTGTAAAACTAATTTTATACATGATATTAGAATAATAAATTGAATATAAATTTAATCAAAATTAAAATTAAAAAAGTAGGCAAAAATACAAATAAAATCTAAAAACGAGTGAGATATAGGTTGTGAGTTTAGCATCAAGGAGAAATTCAGATGTAAATTAACACAATCAATACAAAATTCATCACGTTCTCATTAGAAAAGGTCCAAGTGGGAATTCTATGAATTGAAATTATATCATCTCCTTGTTTTGTTTATATATTTTAAATAATATATATATATATATATATATGTAATAATTAAAAAAGTAACTACTAAGAAGTTTTTAGAAAAATTGTGCAAAAGCAGAATCTCACCTTCCACTTTCCTT
>JAUEJK010153631.1:0-11015 GCA_032274865.1 Eryngium alpinum
TGTAACTTTTTTTTAAGATTAAAATAAATATAAGGAATTACTAAATTTAGTAAGTTTTTAGGGATAAAAATGGGGAAGCCAATGCTAATGCTCTAAGCAGATTGATGAACCGTAAAGTATACCTAAACATCTTGATTTTTGCACCTAATTTTAAGTAGGTTGAAAATTTATTTTTATTTATTATTTTTTTTATAAAAAATGTATTAAATTAAAATTTAGATTCTAAATTTTAATTATTTAAGCAAATTGATGAACCGTAAAGTATACCTCTGCCAATGATTAAGCTACTTGGATACCAATCTGATTAAGAATCAGGGACTCCATGGTATTTCTATCAGGAGGGATAATCGACCCCTCTGACCACTCTTGGGCCAACATTGGATGACCCATTATTAAATCATTAGCACGAATTTTCCAATTACCGAAGAAGACGACATCCTCTCTAGGAGAAGTAGATTCTGATGCATCGGGTTGGCGGCAGGCTTTTATGGAGGAAGGAAGAGGAGTGCCTACCTTGGTCTTCCTCTTCTGGGGCATAGGTTTTGCAAGCTCCAAGGCGGTAGGGAAAGGAAAATAAAGGGAAGTCATTAGGATGCAGGTAATACAAAGTGACAAGTTTAAATGATTATGATGGATAGTTCTTGCCTCAGTAGAAAGGCTGCAGAGTCCAAGTTCTCGATATTTGTGTGCCCCAATGACAGACATGTAGTGGAGCGAAGATCCACCTTCTTGTAGGATCTTCACAGTGTCAAGCTCATCCAAGCTCAACTTTAGTTGTTTGGCGAGCCCGTTGTGGGCTGCGCCAAAAGAAGTCCAAATCTAAGACTCATGTTGTCCTGTCTTCCAGTGGACAAAGAAATACTCTGACTTCCAACCCGATAAGGACTCAGGCATGGAAGCCGTAGCAAAAATAAGAGACATGTTATGGCGATGTTTGATGGTGATCCACCCCTCTAGAGGGGAGCAACTCTTGAATTGGAATATCCTTCTGAAGATACCCACAGTTGGTTCCACACCCTTCATTCTGTAGATGCCCAAGAAGGTGTAGATCGTTTTGTACCCGTTAGGGTGTAACTGAGTTGAAGAGATATGCGTCTCAACGAGGATGCGGTAAGTGAAGTTGTGGAAAGGAATACGGAGCCCTGAGAGGAGGGACTCCTTAAAGACACAATGACACCCGTTCCATTTGCATGGGCGATCAGAGGGAGAAGACACGAGTGCTTCAAAGTCGCCCTTGATATAAAAGGCCCGAGCCAATTGCTTAACCTCTTCTGGAGAGAGGGATCTAGGGAGGTTGAAGGATTCTATGTCAAGCTCGGGAGGAAAGTCTATTATTGGGAGTGCCAGGATGTCGCTCAAGTTGATGCGAGAGGAATGCACTAGAGGAATTCTTGCAGAGGCCATGTGGTGAATTTTAGAGAGAAGTATAAAGCTTTGAGAGAAGATATACTTGATAGAATGGGAGTGTAGTAAATTAAATTATAGAGAAAAGACCACATTATATAGACAATAGGAGAAGGTCACGGGTTTCCAAGTAGATAAAGGGAAGACCTATTGATGCATGACGTTAAGGGAGGTAATCCATATGCTGTGGTGGGCAATATAGAAACCCTAGACCAACACGGCTAGGTAACTGAGAGCTCTTAGGTAAGGCTATAAAAGAACCGAGCCGAGTCGAGCTTTGGCATGCTCGGCTCGCTATAATGTAATCGAGCTTGATCACGAACCGAGCTTTTATCGAGCACGAACCGATCCGAGCCTATTCGAACATGAGTCAAACACCAAGCCTTATTGAGCTTGACTATACTTTATATTATTTAATAATTTATATTTGTATATGTCTATTTAATATATTAATGATAATATATTTATGAGTTAATTTATTTATTGACAAGATTAAATTTAATATATATATTTTAATAAAGAATAAATTAAATGAGTTTGTTATTGGGCTTTTGCCTGAGCTTGCTCATGAACTTATAATTGAGCTGTTCACAAACCTTAACGAGCCGAACTTTTATTTGCTCAAGCTCGGCTTGTTTACTTAACGAACCTCTAAACGAGCTTCGAGCTAGGCTCCTTTATTTATCAAACTGAACACGAACGAGCTTTTACCGAATCAAACACCAAGCCGCTCACAAATGGCTCGACTCATTTACGGCCCTACTCTTAGGCGCATGCGCCTAGGGGAAACTCTCATTTATTCCTTACACTGCCAAGGTAAGGAGAGAAGGGGCTCCTAGACAAAGTAAGTCTACGAGTATAATTAGGTTCCAGCGAACAACGAAATACGCTCACCTGTTGGGTGTACCACGCCAAAAAGGGAGAAGTAAGGGTTTTTTAACGTAGAACGTCTAAGAGGATCCTTATTATAACCTTAAACCGCCAAGGTTGGGTGGAGTATAACTTTTAGGCGCATGTGCCCAGGGGTATTATCAGACTCTGGTGAGACACAAAATGAAATGGATAGTAGCTCATTTGGCCAAGGAGGCTCCATGGATGTCGAAATATGCTCACCTATTGGGTGTACCATGCCAAGAATGGAGAAGTACGGGTTCCTAAACGATAAAAACATCTAGGAGAACTCTTATATTACTCACTAAACTGCCAAGATAGTGGGAGACCTAGTTCCTAGGCTCCTTGTGCCTAGGAGATATCTTCAAACCCTTGGTAAAACGCCAAGGTAAGTAAATGGAAACCTCCTAGGCACCTTAGGGTCTAAGAGAGGTGTTAAGTGGTGATCTAAAACGCCAAGGTGGGGCTAAAGGAGATCTCATAGGCGCCTAGTGCCTGGGAGAAGTATTGAGAAAGTCTATGGTGTGAGTATTCTTCTAGGCACCTTATGTCTAAGAGAACCATTAATTGTCATTATGATGTGAAAAAAGAGTGTGTAGAAGTGCTCCTAGGCGTCTACCGCCTATGGAGTAGTTTAGAATTAGTGTTAAATCGCAAAGTGTGGGTGAGGGAAACCTCCGACGCGCCTAGCGCCTAGGGAGAGCTTAAAAACCCTACTATAACATCAAACTACTTGATCCCTTGTTCTCTTAGGCACCTAGCGCTTAGGGAGTATGTTATAAAAGTTGAAAACATATCAAGGTAGACGTAGGGAGTGCTTCTAGGCGCCTAGCGCTTAGGGGATGCTTAAATTTTCATAGAAACCACCAAGGTGGAGAAGGGGAGGCCTCCTAGGTCCCTAGCGCCTAGGGAGGTACCTACACCCCCTCAAAATCGCCGAGTTTGATCCTTAAAGGTCTCCTAGGCGCCAGAGCCTAGGAGAAAGGTCATGGATGAAAAATTTATATTAAAGCCAAATTTTTGGTACGAAATGACTCGTATTTCCAGGAGATAAATCACCCTGAAAATATGGGGCAAATGTAGGGGGCCCAAAAATAGGGATCGACCCAATTAACCCTGGACAGGTACAATTCGGATCGGGCTGGATCCGAATTAGGCAAGGAAGTCCAAATTATAAAAAGGATAAATTCCCTACTAAGTCCAATGCGGCAAAAGGCCCAATACATATAATAATTAGTAAGGAGGTGCGGAAACCCTAATATTAAATAAGGGAATGAATCCGGTAGGTAAATCAGGTAATGATTCCTAGTCTTGGAGTGCAAGAAAAGGGGAGATAAGGTAAGGAGAGTTACCAAACATAATAGGATTCTAATTCCTAATAGGGATCTGAAACCCTAATCTACGCTTATATAAAGGAGATTATTCTTCATAATCAGGTATGCAATTCTAGCTCCAATTAAGAGATTTTATTCACATTCAGATTACTTATTCTTGCACCATAGTCGCTCCGATGGGACCACCCCCCACCGATTTTTACAGGTTTTCCGGCGAACGTTCCAGGAGTTCGAGGAGATCCTTTTCAGACCTCTGCAAGAGTCAGGTATACCTTCGTTTTAAGACTTGTATTCTTTATCTGTAACAAGCGTCTAGGAACGTACAATAAGGGAAGTAACGACCTTTGTACAACTTATTAACCAAACTATTAAGTTTAGGGATAAACCGACATCCCTATTTGCCCAACATAGCAACATTAAAATCTCTGAAATCCCGAAAACCCATACCTCCCGTTGATTTGTGTTGACTTAGCCTCTCCCAACTCATCCAATAGATACTTTTTCTCTCGCTTGGCCCAGCATTCCACCATAACCTTGTTATCGTTCTCTCCAGGTCTTTCGTAACCTCAACTGGCAACATGAAAACACTCATAGCATAAGTAGGCAAGCTCTGAGATACTGCCTTCATTCCCTCCTTGAGAAATAAGTCTTCCATCCCAACTTTATATCTGTTTCTTCACAATTTCTTTTATAAAACCCAAAGTATCAGTTTTATTTCTTCCAATCATGTTAGGGAGCCCCAAGTACATATTGTCCCCATCCGCTTAAACCATTTCAAAAGTTTGGCATAATTGTTGTCTTCGTTCCTGGTCAATGTTAGAGCTAAATAATAATGAAGATTTCAACAGATTCACTTTTTGACCAGAAGCCATCTCAAAAAATTTCAGAGTATTTAAAATTCTTCTAACCTCTTCCTCATTAGCTTTACAGTTGAAAAGAGTCATCCGCAAAAAAAAAATATGAGAAATAGCGGGAGCTTGGCGACACACCTTGATTCCCCGAGTAAGCTTTTGGTTTTCATTACTTCGAATCAATGCTGAGAGACCTTCAGCACACAAAATAAACAGGTACGGGGATAATGGGTCACCTTGCCGAATCCCTCGAGTAGGGATAATTAGGCCAATCTCTCTTTTAGCATGAGTGACATGATACGAAACTGAGCTAACACACTTCAATATCAAATACACCCATTTTTCATGAAACCACATTTTAAAGATAACTGCTCTAAGATAAGCCCACTCTATTCTGTCGTAGGCTTTGCTCATATCTATTTTCATAGCCATATAACCCTTTTTTCCCATTCGTTTTCGCTTTAAGTAGTGCATCACCTCGTACGAACCCATTATTTTATTAGAAATAAGCCTCATTGGAATGAAAGCGCTCTAATTTTCTGACACCACCAAATTTAACAAGCACTTCATCATATTAGCAATGACTTTCATAATAATTTTAATCAGAACATTACACAACGATATTGGTAATGGATAGGGATTTTTTCTTTGGATTCAACACAATATTAGTATCATTTAGACCATCAATCAGAGTGTCATTAACAAAAAATTATCGTACCATCATTCTTATATCCTTACCAACTGTGCTCCAATATTTTTGAAAGAATGGTGGGGTCATTCCATCCGGACCCGGTGACTTATCCGGATGCATCTAAAAAAGTGTCTCCTTAACTTCTTCCATTATTTATTTTAGCAGTTCCTTATTTTCTACATTTGTGATAGTAGTAGGTATGCACTGGACTACCTCCTGCCATTGCGACTCCGAGCTACTAAATAAATCTAAAAAATAAGCAGCAATAAGAACAACTATACCATTTTCCCACTCGACCCCACTGACCTTCCTCGTTCTTTAGCATGTGGATTTGGTTGTTTCTTTTACATGAACTTGCAGAAGCATGAAAGTAACGGCTATTTTGGTCTCTAGATTGGAGTCATAGCTGTTTAGCCCGCAGACACCAAAGATCTCTCTTTTATTAAGAATTAAGGTCATGCTTTTCCTAACTTCATTATACTGCATTTGAGAGTCTGCATCCCTCTTACCTCGATACTTCCTCATTTTCGCCTTACACAATTTAATTCATTTGCCAAAATTTTCTGTGACTTCTTTACCCCAAATCGCCAATCTGTCACTGCAAGCTTTTACTTTCTATTGAATACTTAGTTCACCATCACCATCCCAACTATTTTTAAATAGCCGCGCACACATAGGATCCAGCAACCATGCATTTTCAAACCAAAAACGGTAAGGAGTATTTGGTTTTACTTACTTGTTGAGGGACTAGCAGAATAGGGCTGTGATCAGAACTGTTACAGATCAAAATAACGAAGTAAAGTTTAAGGTTACCTGACTCTTGCAAAGGTATGATACAAATCTCCTCAAGTTCCTTGAACGTCCGCCGGAAAACCTGTAAAATCGGTGGGGGTGGTCCCACCGGAGGGACTCGGGTGCAAGAATAAGTAATCTGTATTATTTGAGTATTTATTGAATTGGAGCTAAAATTGCGTACCTGGCTATGAAGAATAAGCCCCTTTATATAGGCGTAGATTAGAGTTTCAGACCCCAATTAGGAATTAGAATCTTGTTATATTTGGTAATTCTCTTTACTTTATCTTTTCTTTTCTTGCACTCCGGGACTAGGAATCATTAATTGATTTACCTTATTAATATTAGGGTTTCTGCACCTCCTCAATAATAATTAGCCGTATTGGGCTTTTACCATATTGGGCTTCATGGAAAACTTATTCTTTTTATTAATTAGACCGTTTAGTCCTAATTTAAACCTGGATATGTACTTATTCAAGGTTCATCGGGCTTATCGGTTCGATCCCTATTTTTGGGGCCCCTATATTTGCCCTCTATTTTCGAGGCAATTTATCCCTCGGAAATACGAGTTGTTTCGTACCAAAAATTGGGTCTTTATAGAAATTTTTCATCCCCTGACCTATCTCCTAGGCTCTGGCGCCTAGGAGACTTCAAAGAAAGCCTAGTTGGCATTTTCATATACCCATATACATCCTCCTAGGCGCGTGGTACCTAGGGGACTTAACCCTACACAATTTGGCATTTTTAGAGGTTTCCTTACCACCTTCCTAGGCGCCTATGAGCTACTCCACAAACCCCTCTTGACGATTTTCATGGCCTCTATCCATCCTCCAAGGCGCCTAGCGCCTAGGAGATAATAACATCACTATTTATGAGTTTTCTAGGATGCCAAAGCATCTCCCAAGGCGCCTAATGCCTAGGAGACAGTGGTTATACTACTTATGCGTTCCTATCTATGCCCTACTACTCTTCCGAGGCGTTTGAACATGTAAGAGTGCCTTCTAAAGTCCTACTTGGCGTTTTTGGAGGTTACCATTATATCTTCCTTGGCGCTTGGCACCTAAGATGGACCTTTCAACCCCCTTTGGGCGGTTTTCAAAGTCTCCACATACCTCCCTAGGCGCCTAAGAGGCTTACACACACCTTACCTTGGCGTTTTGCCAAAAATTTATAGGAGCTTCATAAGCGTAAGGCACCTAGGAGCTATGTCCTCGCCTATCTTGGCGGTTTAGTGAATGATTTAGGAGTTCTCCTAGATGTTTAACATCTAGAAACCCTTATTTTGCCTCTCTCGAAGGTCTAATGATCATTCTAAGGATTCTTTTAGGCCTTTCAACGCCTAAGAACCCTCACTTCTCCCTTCTTGGCGTGGTACACCTAAGAGGTGAGCATATCCATAGAGCCTCCTTGGCCAAAGGAGCCACTGTCCATTTTATTTTGTGGTTCACTGGAACTAGAGTGTACTCGTAGACTTACTTTGCCTAGGAGTCCATTCTATCCCCACCTTGGTGGTGTAAGGAGTTACTGAGAGCTTCCCTTAGGTGTATGCGCTTAAGATTCCTCAGTTACATAACCATATAGGTTTAGGGTTTAGATGTTGCCTCCCGCAATGTATAGAATGACCTCGCCTGACGTCATGCGTCAATAGATCTTTCCTCTAGCCACCTGGAGACCCGTGATCTTCTCCTACTTCCTATATAAGGGGACCCTTCTCCTCATTCTAATTTACAACACTCCTTATTCTCTTAACTACTTCCTCTCTCTAAGCCTTATACCTCTCTTTAAAACTTTACTTACCCAATGGCTTATAGTAGAATACCTTTAGTGTACCCGTCTCGCACCAACCTGAGCGACATTCTGGCGCTCCCAAGAATAAACTTCCCCTCTGTGCTGGATGTAGAATAAACTACATGTCTGTCCTTGGGATGGACAAATACCGGGAGCTTGGACTCTGTAACGTTTCTCCCGAAGGCAAGAATCGCTTATTACAATCATGTTTCTTCATATTGCTCGTAATTGAACTAATCTTTTCCTTCTTCTTCCATAGCTATGGAGCTCGCCAAACCTATGTGTAGGAAGCCCAAAAATTGAAATATATTTAATTAATTATACGGGTATTATTTAATAATATTCAGGTCGGATTATATTTAATTTAGGGCCCGGTGGCCTAATTAATAAGAGGAACCCGTTCCTACTAAGCCCGATACGGCAGGAAGCCCAATACGGCTACTTAATTATAAGGAGGTGCAGAAACTCTAATTATATAGGAAAAATGTGAATCTGGAAGGCAAATCGTATATCGATTCCTAGACTTAAGGCGCAAGTAATTAAAGAGATAAGTTACGGGGAATTACCAAATCGAGTAGGAAACTAATTCCTAATAAATGTTTGAAACCCTAATTCACAGGTATAAAAAAAGGATTATTCTTCATAATTCTTGCGCCCGAGAGTCCCCGATGGGACAACCCCTACCAGTTTTTATAGGTTTTCCGGCGGACATCTAAGGAGTCGGGAGGACGATTTTGGAGCTTCATATAAGTCAGGTAACCTTTAATTCGGTATTATTATTTTGATCCGTAACACTATGCTGTAAGGTTTTTGGGACTGGTAAGCATAAAGCTTGAAGTTGGTGGTGGATTGATTTTTGATAATGGTTGTGGAGCGGATAACTCGTCTATTTTTTGCCAGTCTTAAGTTGAAAAGGAGAAATCATCATCAAGCAAAGAAGTAGATCCTTCTGATTCTAAATTTGGTGGTATGGGTTCATATGGTGATGTTATTTGAGTTATTGATTTGGGTTGAGGCATGGTGTGAGGATCTTCTTGTTGGATATCGGGTTGTTGGTTTGGGTTGTTTTATGGAGACGGTTGACTCATGTTGCCAGAGACGTAGCTGTTTGCGAGTTTGTTAAGGAAGACAAACTTAGACTCAATATGTTTTATATAGACTCTGTGACCGAATTTTTCTTCCGCATTGACGAATGTGTCAATAAGCCTGTCTTGAATCCTTTCATACTGTGTCAGAAGAACTATCAGTTCCTTCTTTGTTTCCTATATTGAACATTTATAGAATATTTTAAATCAATAAAAACTAATGACAACACAAGCAGTTAAGGAGAGACGATTATTATTCTTCATTTTCTTAGACAAAACCGCAAGAACCTTCAATAATAACTAAAACATGGATAGAAGATTCCTGTTCTTCCCTTTCCACTCAGTTTATTGGAAATCAAAGCATAAAGCTCAAAAGGCAATAAAAACTTGATATAAAATAATCAGGAATTCAAAAAGTTGAATAGAATTATCCCAAACAACCTTAAATATGTGATTGGAACTTGAGCATATTTAATAATCATACAAATATTTGAGAAATAAAACTGTGACAGGGAGGGAGCAGCAAATAAGAGCTTACAAAATAAATAAATATGGAAGAAATTATCATATACGGATACCGTGTTAATATTATAAGTAGCATGTCTCATAGAGTGGAACAAAAAATAAAAACATTTATATTTATTAGTGTTAAGAAGTGGATTAAAACTAATGGTTTCTGTCACCTGATAATGAAAACACGAGCAGTTAAGGATGCACTTCGTCGCAATTTTAAAAAGTTGAACTATAAAAATCACAAAGCATCTTCTTAAATATAAAGAGACATTTTATATTTAATAGATGATAGACCATAAATCGCTAATAGGTGACATTGTTTACTTTGTTCCAGTCCTTGATATACCGATTAACTACATGCAAGAAGATCATACACCATAGAAGTAAAACCTATGTTTCTAAACTGTAATAGTAAAAATGAATGCTAATATATACTAACTTGCAAGACCAGGAGCAACTAATTAACTGCTCATTGAAAAGAATGTAGTACCCAACTCTCACTAGACACTCTTAAAAGTATATAACATTCATAGTCCCTAAGATTCTTAGGCATAATCGATCACATTCTTAGGAACTGCTTGGTAAACCTTTTTACAAGTACATTATTGCATTATAGCTAGTGTTGCAGCAATATGCACAAGTGTGCCACTAACTATAAAAACATTGAAATTTTGATAACTATGTCCTCCAATGTCAAGGGAACCAGGCTTCAGTAGAACACCGCTCGGAAACATGACGCAATCCCATTACAATTTCATATACAAGAGTCAGAGTGATATCTCAATTTAAAGTAATAACATAAGCTGCTGAAATATGTTATTTCTGAGGTCTAAGGTGCAGAAGGGGGGTTGAATGCACCTTTACAAGTTTTTGTAAATCTATTCAGCAAAGGTGCAGTGCCAACACAAAGGATAAACAAAAGTTTAAGATATGTGTATGAAGTGATATAAGTGTATAAGCTGTATGAAAAAAAACACAAAACTTAATCAAATAATTTTGTTAGAATTTATGATCTGCAGTGAAGTTAACCTCTTCACAAAAGGTATACCAAAACTAAGTTGGTCTACAATGAAGCTCTTCCAGTTACAAGAAATATTCTCTCTCTAAATTGTTGGAAAAACTTCACAAAGAAAATGATACAAGGACAGAACTATTTGAATTACAGATTTTTCTAAACTAGCAGTGAGACAATAAAGCTACAAAAGTGCAGCTTTCCAAATCTGGTAAACCTTTGTCCATAAGTTGGCTGCCCACAGTTGTGGTCCAAGCAAACAGAACTCTGAAATTTAAGTGGTCCCTCCAGTTTGGCTAATCCCAAGGCTTCAGTCTTCTGGCAGAATCTGTAAAGCAGTTTTGTCCTCTAGTTTCAACAGCTAGCAGTCACTTTCCTTGTCTCCTTAGTCAACTTTGATCCAGCTTGCAGGTGCAATCCTTTGTCTTCATTATAGAACTTATTCCAGGAACTGCAGTAGCAAACTTGGACTGCAAGCTAAGTCTTCATTTCATATGGCACAGCAGGTGTGACATACCTAACTACTTGACTAAGTACAAAACAAAAACACTCTTGAACAACACATTTACATTTATTAAGAGTAGGTGCAGTGTTCAAGTCCTGGACAGCATTGGAACTGCAGTATTCTTATTTATTCACATGCAGTGCCCAAGC
>JAUEJK010153848.1:0-17395 GCA_032274865.1 Eryngium alpinum
TAACACAAGAACATTCTCCCATCTTCGTATTGGTCAATTGAGAAATCAAGAATACCTTATTCGCAGCAGAGGGCTTCACATACATATTAGACAACGCATTTATCAAACCATGGGTAGTTTTCAAATTGACGATGTTGTATGCCACGTTCTTCGTCAATGTTAACCAGACCAACCGCAGAGCTTGCCGATCTAATAATTTCCAATCAGCGTCGCTCATCGCAGTTGGCTTCTTCTCCTCCAAAGCTTTGTGCAACTTCTTTTGATACAAATAATCCTCAATTTGCATCTTCCAGAAACCATAATCTTTGCCGTAAAACTTGTCAATCTTCACTTTTCCTTCTTCCACCATTGCTCCAACTCACCTAAAACCCTAGGCTCTTGATACTAATTGTTGGGATACACATCGAGTATATGAGCAATTAATCAAGAAAGAAAATCAACCAAACAAGAAAAACAAAAACACAAAGATTTATGTGGTTTGACAAATTGTCTACTCCACCCAGCCGCACTAGTATTGATGAATAGCGTTTTACACTTTTCTACGCTTCTCAGGGTTTACAACTTACAAAAAATTACTTATATAGTAAGGTGGAATAAGAACCTAATTAATTAACTAAACTCAATTAATTAGTAAAATAATAAAATTGCCTTACGGTGTCAAACATAAGACGTGCCCACGTCTTATACACCAAAGCTTCCTGCTTCCCGACTCAACGCTTCCCATCTCAACTATATAACATAAGACGTGTCCACGCCTTATAGACTGAAGTCTTCGAATTCTCACCTCAATCATAAAACCAAGTCTCCAGACTTAACATCTCATTGATTACACCATAAAAAAAATTATCTTCTACTAAACTATATATTAACTATGTATACTCCAACGAAAGCACAAAATCAGTACTCAGTCTCAAGTTCTTCGTGTTTTTCCTCCTCATCATCATGTAATTCTGCAGATTCTAACAGACGTGTATCAGTAAGAGAGATATCATATCAAAATCTTCTGTCAATATATGGTTTAGAGTATACTAATAGTATAGTAAAGAGTAGGATAAAGACGAAAACTGTAAAGATTTTGTTATAAGATTTGAGCAAGCACACAAGTTTCAGAACTTGAAGGCTTTCTCGTGACCAAATGAGATGGAGAAACAGAAGGGTAGAGATGGGTAGAGAGGAACTTAAGGACCAAAAACATAACATCAGTAGAAGAATTTTAGGCACTTTACAGTCATCCGGACAGTTGAATGGTTCATTTCATCACAACTGTTGGACTTTTAAAAATTTTCACATAAAGTTAAATTCTAGAAACATAACTTGAGGAATTTTACACGAGCATATACAATACACATGCATGTCATCCTATGAATAGTGACTTAAAGACCTACATGAACATCACTTTCTTGAAATTTAAATACTTTATAGTGACAAGAAAGTTTTTGTGTTCTATTTTTTTATAAACTTCATAAAATTTAAATTTGAATATGAAGTGAACCTCAAATAAATACTAACTTTATACATCAAATTTAATTTTGGTAAGGACAACTAGGGCCGTAATTCGAGTCGAGTCTGGTTCGAATCGAGTTATGTCGAGTTTTTTTTTTAATGAGTCGAGTGGAGCCTAATTTATTAAACGAGCTTAAAATGTATGTTTGAACTCTGATCGAGTCAATCTTGAGTTTGTTCACCAATTTTATAAAGGAGTCGAGTTCGAATCGATCTCGAATGAAGTTGGAACACAATCTTTTCTATTTTAACTTGGTCTAATAATAAAATCTAACTGAAAATTCAAATTCAAATTATATCCTATATATAATAAGCGCAGAGACTTAAGTTTGGTCGTCGTCATGGTCCTAATAAATTAATAGAAAAAATATATATTATATAGTTAAAAATGATATTTGTTATTAAAATTTACTACTATATGATAAGGTTCGAACCTTGGCAATTTAATTATTATAATAAAATAAATATATATATTTAGGAAGAATATCTATTATATAATATTTATTATTTAAATCTCTTAATATGGCCAGGGTTCGAACATTGACAACTTTATTATTATAATAATAATAAATTATTATGTATTTAGAAATAAATTTTATTATTATATATCCAGATATCAAACTTTAAAACTTCATCTTTGTAATAAAAAATATAATAATTTTAGGAAGAATATTTATGATGAAAATCTATTGAAAATATTATATATTTATGAAAGTATTTATCATTTGTTATCTACTACTAAAAAGAAAATAATATTAATAAAATACTATTTAGATAAAATTATATTCATACATATATAATTGAGGCAATGAAGGGATAAGAAATATTTAAATCAAGCTCGAGCTTTATCGAGTCAAACATGATTTGAGTTCGGTTATAGCTCAACCCGACTCGAATTCTAGATCGATAAAAAATTATTATTTAAAATCGAGATCGAAAATGAATTTGAATCGAGTCCAACTTATCGAGTCGAGCTCGAGTCCGGTTCAAGCCCTGGTTGGTTTGAATTACACCTATAAGGGACAACACAAAGTTAAATATTTAAGATTTTGTATTCTAAGGTCCTAAGAAAGGGAAGGCTGTACGCACACACGATAGAATATAGAAAGACAAATGTGTGTGTGTGATTTAATTAGGTACTTCATGTCTAGATTCATACAATCATACAGAATTAATTCATTTGTCCTAGGCTAATATAATACGTCATGAAATTGCAAGTATATAAATACTTATGGTACTCTTAAATTATTTTAATTAATCAAATCACAAATCAGCTCTTGGCAATTCATAGTACAAGTTATCTCCACTGCATGAAACTTTGAAATTTTGTTGAAATGAACTGAGTAATAATCTTTCAAATTAAAAAAAATATGCCGACTTTGAAAACACTGAAGTAATTGAAAGGATTGTATACAATTTCTGTCATGCTTAAACTTCATTTTAGTTTAAAATCTCGCTAAAAAGGTTATAATATCAGTGACAAAAATGTACATATCTCATAAAATCCAGAAATCCTAAAACTTAGTAAAGTTTTAAATTTCGTACAGCTTATTGGCATGAATGTAGCTTATTTGGGCTCAGGATTCTGCTCTCCTTCTGTGTAACTTCCGACGACGACCTGATATATATATACAGAAGGAAGGAGATCATAAAATAATATCTACAGAGACGTACTTATGGAAATAGTATGATACTTTTTAAGTTGAAATAGGCATGTTTGGAAACCAACACACACGCACACAACACACACACACAACACACACTTGTTACACATGTTATACCGACGTCATGAAATGATTGAAATTTTTTACCTGAACAGGACTAGCAGCTATTAGCTGCCCTCCAACCAATCCTCCTACTATATCACCATCTGGGCCAGTAAACTTTATTGTCAAAGAACCGAGTCTGCTTCCATCATCAGTTTCAGGATTCGTGGGTGTTAAGGATCCTGCTAAAGCCACTATCTCAAATTGACCCTACAACAGAGTTACAGAGAAAATCGGATACCATTAACTCTTTCCATCACTCAAAAGCCTACTAAGGGTTAAAGAGTGGATAACACGACCAGTAAGGGGCACAAATAACCACATAACAAACACAAATATCAAACAAAAATATCAAATATCAAGCACAAAACACTCACTCAAAACGTTAAGGTGTTGGGTTAGCCTATAAATGGATTATAACAGTATTAAAATTTTTGTAGTACAAAGTTCTAGCATTTTGGAGGTTATCGGCCTACACTTTTTTAATTAGCATATTTCACGATTTTACACAGAAATGGATATCAACAAAAAGTTCTACTCAGATTGTACATTAGCACAACATGGGTAAACAACCCAATCAACAAAAAACGGAGACTATGTAAACAAAAGTAGGAAAGTGTGAAATGTAAGAACTAGTTTGTCCTCAAAGTGCATCAAATTAAATCATAGATCATAAGGTAAGGTCATTAGACTCAACAGTTGGACTTTATTTTTTAAAAGTACAAATATAAAATTTTCACATTTGAATAAGTAGATAGAATTTTAATTACTGAGTATCGAAATTCATACCTCGTAAGTGATCTTGGTGTAAGGGGATGTCCTACTCAGTGTGGCACTTGAAATTAGACCCGTCGCAGAAACAACGGAAATACCATGAATCTCCTGCTGAGACAATGCTATTATCTTTTCCATGATGTCCTAAAGTATAAGAAAAGACACAATTTATGTCAAAGAAAGCCTTTTTATATATATATATAATTGTAAGAAGTGCACATTTAATGCATATGACTAATTTTTTTATACATTTAACTAATTGAGGTTCTATTAATACAATTACAAAACTATGAGGTTTAATGTGTTTAATTTAAGATTGTAAGGTTAAAGTATATTTTAGCAAGCCTTTATGCTGGTTAAATGTAGGACGATAAAAGGATAATTTAGTTATCGTATAACCAACCACAGAAAGCTGGTAAAAGGCATGAATTACTGCACCAAGTCCAATGAAGAAATCTAGTAGAAAATAATTAAAACCTATTCAAAACAGAACTAGACATACCTTGCCAGCAGGAACAATAAAAATATGAGGTGTAAAACATAACCCACCTGAAGAAGCAAACAAATTACCTATGTCATGAAAATTCATAGAACAATCATTAATGTTAGATCAACAATATAAGTTATGAAGATTCTAGAGAATGATTCATTCTTGAATTCGTCAGCGACACACAACTATAGAGCGACTACTGAGAAAACTCATATTTCAATAACTACGTATCATGATTGATATTCTTCTTATCATATTTATTACCTGGTTGGTATTTTATACTGAATCTATAACTTTTCAGATATCTTATACTAGACAGAAGAAGAGTTAATTGAGATCTTCAAAGTCCATATAAATCTAGCAAGGGAGGAAATTAACTGTAAACATGTTGCTGACATAGGACATAGTAGTAGAATTCACTAATAGTATGAACTTTAGAACATATATATTTTCTGTCATGCTTCCTGTACTTGTAAGCTGAGCTTATGACAAGACTAAATAGAAGTTTTAATTACCAAGTGATAACAATATGGCATATTTTTGATAAATAAATATCCAATTCTTATATAGAACTTAAAGAGAGGAAGACCTACACTTGCACTGAATACTAAATAGCACTCTGAACTCAGAATATCAGGGATAGAATTACCATCTTCACAAGTTCAAACAGCCGCTGAATCTAACAATATAGTTTACCTAAACAACACCAGTATGGAGTAGATTCTACCTATCTTAAAAAGGGAAAAATCTACTTAAATATTACATTACTCAAGTAGATTCTAGAATGTGTCATGCATAGGATTATCAAGAAGACATTACATCATGCTTTGGCAAATTACTTAGAAGGGTATATCAGATTTAACAATAGAAAAGAGCTGAATACCTAAGTCTTGTGGAACAACATTTTGTTTTGGCATTTTTGGCTTGTTTCGGGAACCCATTGGTCGTCCTCTCTTCTTAACTGGATTAGAATTTGGTAAAGACGGTGCAGGCATTCCAGATGAGACACCAATCACCGATGCAGAACCCTGGTTTTCAGGGGAAACCGCAATAGCAACTGGTGAATGTAACACTGAAATTATTCATGATAAAAATCAGAAGTCAGACCAGAACATAATAAGAGACATACTAGAAAGACAAAAGAAAACCGGACACTGCAAATTGAAAACGAGGATTTTTTTTTCAAGTTGAACATCATTCAATATATTATTAATGTAGTCAATCATAAGTTCTCTATAATTTAATGAACCAGAACATACCCTAAAGCTACTAACTTAACCTTTCAATTTCAAGTGCCAATTATAGTAAGACCTACGGAAACACGTATTCAAATCTATTCATAGGTTGAAAGATTGGAAATCCTTTTTTTTATAAATGAGCAGCCTTTTATTTGTCTTGTCAAAAACGTTTCACACAACTAAATAATGCTCAAATAGAATGAAGGTCATTATAACAACTTTTAGTAAATTTTATAAAAATCCACATATAATCACTCAATTCTAAATACTACACCATGTTCGAAACGTAAAGCCCATAGAACAGAAAATTAAAAGTAAAATGTATTTTGGAGGCTAGTTAGTTGAGATGGAACCTGTGGCAGATGGTGTAGCAATTGTTGAAGATATGGCTCTACTTGCTGCTGGTTGAGGTGTCACTGAAATGTGTAATAATGAAAAATCAGTGATCAGACTAGAATTCTAACAAAAATAGAAAAAATAAATACCAGTTATCTAATATAATACAAGCTAGTCATCTAACATAAATAGAAAAAATATACACCAGTGTCAAATTAATCAACAAGAAATTTAGCAAACAAGTTCCAAATAATTATTGGAAGTAAATTATCATTTCAAGGTCATAACGAACATGGAAACACTTGAATAAAATAGACTGATGAATAAAGTTATAAAAGCTGCAGGGTAATATATATAGTAATAATAACAACTCTGCATGACTAAAGACTTAGTTAAGTCCACTTCAAACATTCCATATTCAACACTTTGAGAACAAAAGATTTACTCTAAGCAAAGAAAAATCTAAATTAAAAGGCTTTCAGCGACTTAGTAGTTGAAGGAACCTGTGGCAGATGATATAGCCATTGCTGGAGAAAAGAGAGCAGTTGCTGCCGGTGAAAGATCCTGATTGTCAGGTCGATTCCCTGTAGAAATTGGTTGAGCTGACACTGAAGAGGGCAATGAAGAAAAATCATAAGTCAGAACACAATTCTCAACAAAAGAAGCTTTCAGAACACAATTCTCAACAAAAGAAGCTTGAAAGCTGAAACGAAATGAAGGATGGAAGTTTAAAACCAGAAATATTTTCTTTCAAGTTGGAACATTGAAATAATCTTCAAAATAACAATGGCAAAGTCATTCCGTAAGTATGCTATAGAAAGAAACATGAGTTCAAATTAATGAACCATCACTTCACCATAAAAATCAGTGAAATATTTGGAAGTAAAAATTCTATAGACCTTGAAATCAACATGCAAATGCTCAAACAAAAAAAGTAGATGGTTGGTTGTGAAAGGTTCAGTAATTTTTCACAAATAATATACAATCTTTAACAGTTGAACTTACCATGATATACACAATAATAAAGGATCTATGCAAGAAGAGAAAATTTAAAGCAAAGTGGTACTTGTTAGATTAGAAGGAACCTGTCATTGACGTTGTTTCTACATCTGATGAAAAAACACCACTTGCTAGTGTAGAATCCTGAAATGCAAGAGGAACCTTGGTAGAGTTTGGTTGAGGGGACACTGAAAGTAATGGAGACAAATAGAAGTCAGACAAGAATTCACCAGATAAGAAGAGGCAAACAACGAAGTCAAAATAAAAGTGAAGGAATCAAGTTGACAACCAAAAAGATTCTCTGCTCAAGTTGTTCATTGCGAAAACAACTAATGTAACAAAAGAACAACTTAGTCATTCATAAATACAAAGAAAAAGTGACACCAGTTCAATTTGATGAATTGAAAATTTTCCAAACAATACTAACGTTCAAAATCCACATGGAATGAAATAAATAAATGATTTAACTATATGTTCTAGTGGTTCCTTCCAAAAATAGTAAAATAAATCTACATTTTTAAATAATCGATTAACTCCAGTTTTGAACGTATTATGTTCTACACTTACAAAAAAGGATTTAGTCCAAAAAATGGAAATGTAAAATAAATTGAAGACCCGTTAACCGATTTTTACCTAAGGAGGAACCTAGGGCAGGTGGAGCTGCCTTTTCAGTAGCTAAGACACTAGTTGTTGGTGCAAGAATCAGATTTTCAGGCGACGTCTCAGTAGTAACTGGTTGAGGAGACCCTGAAATGGTAATGATGAAAAATTAAAAGTGGGCAACTAGATTGTTGACAGAAAAGTGAGCGGTGCAAGTTGATAACTAGAAAGTTATTTTTTTCTGTTTGAACAACGTTACAATGATATTCATAAAATAACAATATATGAAAATAATCGTGATTTATATTTTTGGACATTGAAAATATGAAATTGCTCGAATAAATGGCCAACTATAGAGGAAGAGAACATTAAAAAGCAAATTGATAGCACTTTGGTGGCTTGTTAGCTGAGAAGGAACCTTCTACTAATGGTGCTGCGATCTTAGAAAGGTCTACCCCGGACGAGACTGCAGAAGCATGATCAACTGGGGAATTTGCTGACACTGAAATGGTAGAGATAACAAGTTACAAGATAGATCCATAGAGAAAGAAACATCATGCTAAAGCACGAACCAGCGATTTGTTTAAAAAATTACTCACAATTAAATATGATTAACAATATAAGGTGCAAGATTGAGATCTTAAGTTTTAACATTAACTCCAACTTCAACAACATCTATTGTACACTCGAGAACAATTACAAATGAAATAATTGAAAATTTGTTAGCTGAGAAGATACCTTCCGATGTAGTGGCCATTTCAGTTAAGGAAAGAAAATTCACTGGTGCAAGAGCCTGAATTCTTAGGGAAAACCTGACAGAAGCTAATAAATACGACCTACACATACCAAAAATCCTCCAAATAACCAAAGGGAATCATATATATAGAAAAGAAAGTGAATTAGCAAATTGAAGAACATCAACACATTGCAATTAATTTACCTAGAAAATCACTCAAAAATTTCCAAATTCCAATTATCCTCCAACTTTCAAATCCACCAACACCTGCTCAAGTATTACACCAATGACATTCACAATTGCAACTTTACACACTCCATATTTTACACACACACACACACACAAAATCAAAGAATTTACACGAAGGGGCTTCAATAAAAAGTTAATATAACTAAGAAGAAAATTCTAACATATATCAAAAATCAAAAAGAAACTGCAATCAATCAAATACTTTTTATATTCTAATACATAACAAAAACATAAAAACCTTCTTAAGCCTTGAAGAATCAAATTCATGACATAAAATAAAACTTAATCACTAAAAATATAACAAAAAGTATAATTTACTGATTTATGTATGCCAGTATCACACATTTTATGTATACCCAAAATCCAGAATAACCAATATGCAAAACCTTTAACAAACCCCATAATCCCCAAAACAGAATTACAAGAACAAATCTTTTTTTAACCTACCTACAAGAGGAAAAACAAACTTCAATAAATTTTCAGTTTGGTGAAATAAAAAAGTGATACAAACTTATAGAGCCAAAGAAACTGCAGCCGTGCTAGACAAGTAAATTTTTTATTTTAAAAATACTAGTACTATCCAAGGAGAAAAACCCACCTCTTTTTCCTAAATCAAAGAACCAAGTTGTGTTTTTCTAAATCAAAAGACAAACCTCAAAATAAGAATTCAGAAAGCTTTTCAACAACCCAGAAATTATTTAGAAAATCTTTTGAAAAGAAAATGAACACTTCACTTTTATGTATGAAGAACTCGTATAACGTACCTATATTTTTACGATTATAATTCAATTTGGTATGGAAAATCTCATCACATTTATACAAAATAAATAAATCCTAATATTTTTAATCTATATTGTCAGATACCAAAAATCCAAATCTGACTTAAATGTATGTAATTAATATTTAACTTACAACAAATTTATTAAAAGCATTAAAGATAATAATTTATCAAGTAAAATCTTGTATTATTCTGTATTTTACAGTTGGAGGACTTGCAGATGTATTTGGGTAGGTTAATTTTTCTTTTTTCATATCTCCTTTTTCATTTATCGTTGAAGGACTCTTTGAATTTAGATATGCCAATCTAAAATATATTTTCAAGTAATTTACTGAGAATCTGGACATTTTATTATGATGTAAAACTAGTAATTTAAATAAATATTAATAGAGATAAGATTTAATATAATCTTTAGAATTTATTATATATATATAAAGGTAATTTTATATTATATTAATTAGATATGTTAAGATTATATAATCAGTCTGTATATAATATATAAGAATACTCTATAAACTATTTATAATAATAAAAAATGTTCGTCCATTATAAATAAGAATAATTTTTATTGTATAATATTATATATGTTTTTAAAAAATATTACTAAGAAATTTATCTCTATATAATAATAGAATAGAATTATATTATATATTTATATAAAGTATTGAAATTATATTAAAAGTAAAATGATGTAAAAAACTAAAAATTTATCTGAACTAGTTGGCACTGATGATTTAATCTTTAGGGTTAACGCAATATTATCCATTTTAACTTGTTAATAATGAAACAATGTCCTCCGAGGTGGTAGAAGGGGTTGAATACAATCTCATAGCTTTTTTCGGATTTTAAAACTATTTTGGAAAAATTTTCAAGATGATTACTTAGCAAGCAGAAACAACAAGAACAATAAACAGAAAAGTAAATGCATTGATACACATAAGTTTATCAACAATATTTTTCAATATATTATTGAGGATTACCTCACCAAATTAATGGTGCTTCGAAGATGTTTGATTGTTTATTTTTTTTCCTAACTTGGACCATATATAAACGTAAGCTTGATCCAATATTAAATTCAATCATGTATGTTTGTTGGATACACTAAAGCTATATAAGAGCAAGTCTAATGGTTGTGTTAAAATAACATCATGTTATAGCTATAATTTATCACCAAAAAGTGATTTTATGTGGTAAAATACCTATAGTACCCCAATGGTAAAATATGAAATATAATAAAAAAAAGTTAGTTTGGTGCTATAGTACAATGTAAATAATATTATAATACAAGGATCACTCACATACATTATTTCATAATATAGCATAATGTTATAGTTTGTGCGATATTTAGCACAAAGTATATCAGAATGTCACTTTGTTCTATTTTCCATCAAATTTTAGCACACCACTGAAGTAGTATTTTTTAGGTTTTGTGCTTCTATTATAGCAATAGCACAACTTTTAACAACACCATTGGACTTTACCTAAAGGTTACAAGCGTCTAGAGCCTATATCAGAGGTTACAAATCAGAAAATTAAGTTAGCTGACCCTTGAATCCTTGGTCTTCAAACTATTCGTCTTGATCCAGCAAAAATTGGTAGGTGGTAGTCACATAAGAAATACTCAGTTGTAAAAATAAGTATATGAATATACGGTGAGAATAATGGAATTCAAACTTGTAAATGTGTAGTTAATTATGAGAATTTAATTAGCTTTTAGTTTTTTAAATTAGATTTAGAAATTAGCATCGTATTCATATGGAAATATTCCATAATTTATCAGGTAATAATTAGAAGATGTATTTTTTGCATCATGATAATTTCTCTTCTTTAATAATTAGGATTTCTAAAATCTCCTTAATTACTGATCATACTTGGACTTTATCGTATTCGATAAATTAGGTCTTATTGGTCGCACATTGTTATGCAACTAGATTATTTGTCCGCTTCATACTAGCTTATTGTATTTATAAAAAAAAATTAAAAATAAAATAAATAAAATAAATATACTAATGATTAAGATTTTTATTAAATTAAAATTACTCCCTTCAAAGAAAATAGTGATATGAAAGTGATTGATTTTATTAAAATTAGTGAGCAACCACATCATGCTTAAGCATAAAGCTGTTGTAGAAGAAGAAGGTCCTCCTATGGGAAAGTATTGCCTTAGTTCCACAACAGCATTCCACTGGTCCAGAATTGGCTTCATCATCTGATTTTATACAACATACTCAACACTATAACTTTGTTCAAGGATTGCACTGTTAAGAACCTATTTCTGCACTTTCAGTTTGACTTTGAGCCTTTTAAAGTGAAGTTTGCTCCAAATAAACTCTGCATGGACTAAACTAACTTTATTCAAATTCTTCAGTCTCTTCATATAAAAGGTTAACAGTTCCATTGATTCAACTATGCTTTAATGCATATATTCTGGGTGGTTACAAGTAGGTACCACAGTCAGGGCAATAAATTATAATAATATGTTAATATAAATCCTCAATAATAATAGCTTCAGAATGTAAGTACTTGATACATATATTAACAGCGATCAGTGTCATTGGAATACCACATTTCCAGCATAGAATATTGCCAATGGTTTGCTAACTATTCCTGCCTTTTAGGCCATATCTGTTGAAAGGCAAATGGTGCAGACCAACAATAAAAAAGACATTAAATAGCATAGACATAGATCATAATAACACGCAATTTTTTTAAAAAAATCAGAGACAAACTCCTCCTTCGACTAATAATTCAAGATATTAAAAATTTACGTCTTATCATCATAAAATACAAAATTTACATCTTTTATTAACCGACTATTTTAGTTAACCAATATCAAACTTTAAAAGGGAGCTAATTATGTTTTATGTCGAGCATATTTTAATTCTAATTCTAATTAGATAAGTCAAAAGCCACAATACATTTAAAAGTATCCACCACTATTTCTCTTTTTCTTCAAACTTCTCATAGACTATATGTTGAAGTAAAGCTCACCTCCTTGAAATAAAACAACAACTGAGTCCTTTTCAGAGTTGAAGCAAACTGCGGTTAAATGAAAACATAAAATTATTTAGCATCTTTTATTCCAAATATTTCCATACATTCACACGAACATGAAAGAAGTCACCAATTTAATAAGTAAAGCAGTTTGCTTCAGTATTGCCGATATGTCAATAATTTGGCTATGTGAAACATTTATCAAATTTTACGATAAAAAATCCAGATCAATCATAAAATTCAAGTACTGAAGATCCTTTTCGTATTTCAGATATGCCCGCACGTTATATACTATTTGTAGAATAAAGGGAATATGTACCTACCACGAATATGATTGGAGGTTTAACTCAAGGGTACAACTTAACATCAGATTTTAAGGCCTCCAATAGGAAAAGATGGAGGGCATCTCTCGTTGGTTGTAAATAAACATCATAAAATTTCATAATTGTCTCCAGTAACCCCTCATCACGAGTCTTGTAGCAGAATAACTTATGCTAGGGCTACCATCTGCGGTATATGTAGTTGTTTTGAAATATTAGGCACATCTTTCACCAGAGACCTCATTTAAGAACCCAGAAGCTGGCTGACGTCAGCTTGAAGTTTTACATCCACTATAATTATCTCAGTAATCAATTTATCAATCATCGACATTCGGAGATTTATACGACTATAGCTACCACTATGATTTTCATATGGCGAGATTGCAATTATCTATTAAAATTATGCTTTATTATCGCACTACCCAAACCACCCACACTATTTAAAAATAACTTCATATCTTCTGACGACTTTCTAAATATGAATAATGAACATTATGAATAACGTATGTGAAAAGATTCTAAATATGAGCCTCAGATCTATTAAGCATAACGCATTTGATTGGAGAACAAACTTTGCAAGAATGGAGAAACATGTCGTTGAACATGCAAGTATATATGTTCTAAGAGGGGAAGATAACATTTGTACTAAACTAGAAGGGATTTAATGTTCCATTAGATGGATTATTATTCTCAAAAATAGTTATGAGAGATTTGTACACCCGTTGCTTTTTATTTTATTTTATTTTATAATAATACATGACTTTCGACTACCACATACAAATTTGCATACATATTAACAATGGTGTATTTAATTATGATTTTTAATGACTTTAAGTGATTCTTTGGAGGAAATGACTTTAATTGATTTGTTTTGATTCTTTGTGATTTGTACAGAGTTCATGTAATTCTTATTGACTTTTACAGACTTTTATTAAAATGATTTTAAAAGACTTCTAAAGACATTTATAAACTTTTTCAAATACATATTATAGACTTTATTAGAAGACTTTCACTTATATTTATAGAGATTTGCACATTTATAGTAATATATATTTATATTTGAATTAAAAATTATAATGCATTTAGAAAAGTAAGTTTTTTTTTTTTTGCGAAAAGAAAAGTAAGTTTTCTAGTTATATTAATAATACAAGTTTTTAATCCCGTGCAATTGTATCGAAAATTTTTAGTATTTTTATTTAATATCCTTTAATTAAATTTATTTATTATTTTATGAAATAATATATTATTTTAAAATTATAATTTTGTAATTATATCATAATAGAATTATTTGATTATTTTTCAAATATAATAATAATAAAATAATAATAATAATAATATTATCGACTATTTAAATTTTAAATTGATAATAAATATTAGTCATCACAAAATATTATAATCTAAATAAAGATCAAATTTTGAACTTTATAAAAATATAAACTATAGTAATAGATTTCGGTATTACTATATATAAAATATTAAATTTATTTCTGAAAATAATATATTATAATTAAAATAATTATAATTATTAATTAAAAATATATTATTATTATTTACTAAATGATGTTGATGCTCCTAAGTATGTACTTAGGTAAGTATGCAGTATTAAAAATATGACATTTTATTATTTTATAATTTAGGAAATTTTATTAATTTCTTTAAATACACAAATCCATGAGGTCCACTATTTTTTAGTACTATGTACTTAGGTAACTCCCCTAAGTACATACTTAGGGACATTTTTCTCTTATTAAACACTATAATATGCTAGATTAGAGAATATAATTTAATAATAAATATTATTTCTCACTATTTATTAAATACTATATTCAATATTTTGGAATATTTTAAATTAAAAGAAAATTAGAGTACACAAGTGAAGTTGAAAAGTATACATGTATTTTGGAAAGCATAGAGAGTAAAATGATAAAATACAATAGGAATAAGTTTTTTATTATATTTTTAATAAAAAGTTAGAAGTCATGTGAAATCATGCAAAAAATCAATGACAATCTTATAAACACTTGTAGTTATATTTTAAAGTAAAAAATCATTAGAAGTTATTAAAAGTCATTCTCCATTATAATCATTGACTTTTTGAATACCACCTTACTTTGGTGGATTTATTGAAAGTCTAGATTGAATACCTCTTACTTTTAATGACTCCATAAAAGTTAGAATTGAATATCACCTTACTTATAATGACTCCTTAAAAGTTAGAATTGAATACATTATGACTTTTAAAATCATTAAAAGTCACTAAAAGTTTTAATTAAATACACCCCTCTAGGACTTGAGTAAAGCATTTGAGAACAGAAATGCGTGGAAGAAAAAATTGTAATGGAAACATATATCTTACTACCCTGCTCAGTGGATGTATATAATGTTTCTGGTAAAGTTCTCTTAGAACCTATAAAATATAAAGACCAGTCATTCAAAGAGAGTAAAAAGAGGTCATCTCTTTTATATGATTTCTTTATGGAGAGGAACAAATTAAAAGGCCCAATCTGAGCTCACCAAGTCCGTAAATCTAATGCTAAAATCAAGTACCCAATATGGGATGAGAGGTTTGATAGCTTATCGAAAGAGAAGCTTAGGTAAATTGCTAACTTTTAGGTGAATAAGCTTTGATATACAAAGACATTAAAGACGATGAAAGATAATAATTGTAATCATCATGTTTATAAGCAGTAAATGCAACAGCAGCATATGATGTTGTCTAAGAAAATGAGCACCCATTTCGAAGGATTTGATCAAGCTTATAAGAAATGTTTGTATTGTATACAACTGCTTTGCGCGAGTCAATTGATATATCATGTAATCCTCAATTTTTTGCAGCAATATAAATTTGCATGCCCATGTTCATGCATCACTATAGGCATACTTTGAGTAATGATTATATATGAGGTTTGTCTGACATTGTCTATGCAACTCCTCTAGCTAAGTTAGAGCCGAACATGGTTTACGATAAATCAACTATATCGAGGATTGTGACATGTGTGCCAGAAAGATAAGCGACGTGAACAATCTAATCAAGATACCTCCTATATACTACTATGGTGGCACCATTCAGCCAATGTTTCAAAATTATATAGAGGAGGTGATGCAGCCTATACCACATAGCTATATAGATGTAGCAACGCAGCCAATACCACAGAACAATATAGCGTTCCTATTATGAGGGCAATGCCTGCTTCATCACAAATGCTTGCGACTTCTTTATATCAGAAAGATGCCCATTATTGACCTCATGTGTTTATATGCATGCAAATTCAAATGTATGTAGTTAGTTATAAAGAACAATTAAAATTTAAACTTATGCTTTAAAATTAAAACACCAAGTGATATTATGAAAGCTGCCTCGTTGTTCTTGTTTTCGAAAACAGATAACATGTAGAAATAAAGAAAAACACATACATATTAAGCTGGAGTAATTGATTGACTTAGAATACATATAAAAGTCAAGAAAGAACACTAAAAACCTCAAACATGGCCATGTAAATTTAATCTATAAAACTGGTAAAAAAATTAGCAACTTGCATGGGTCTACACAATAGGTAGCAAGAGATGAAACCCTCGAATTGTTTAACGCTCTCCCTTGTTATTCTAGCTTAGTTATAATACCCTAAACCTAATTAAACTAATAAAAACAAACGTTCTATCAGTCTCGTAGTAAACTCAACTTAAATACTAGTGTATAAATATGAAAAATCAATAGGAGAATAAATCAACTAACTTTCTAAAATCCCGAGATTATGCGAAATTAGAAATAGACAAAGCCTTGTCAAAATCCTATACGATTTACAATAAATCACATAAAAGCAGAATAAATAGAAATTGGAGTAAAATTTATAAATATAAATTAGTAAAGAGAAGGTACAAAATACATACTTTAGCAGATTGAATTGGACCTCTGAGTGATGATCTAATAATGTAGAGAAGTTATTCGATAATTTAGGGTTATTGTGTCGAAAAAGTACGATTCCGGTATAGTGTTGTAGGTGTACCTTTGTTGACATTGACATCGATAATTGTCGGACCTAAACCTACCAACAACCGTTTGTTTTGAGTATAGTGGCTGAAACAAACTAAAAGTGATAGGGACGAGATTAAAATGAATGATTAGTGCCAATTGTTGAATGTGATTGTCATACTAATTGATATATATACAGCTTAACACAAATTAAATCAATGATGAGTCTCTATCATTGAAAGATTTTTGGGAATAAAATTGTTGAGGAAGTTATGAAATCATTTGCCTAAAGGAAACAATTACTGTTTTGTAATTAATTAGATTCTACATATCTAATTGATCGTTTCTTGGATATATTGGAAGATTATCAACTTCAGGATTTATCAAGAAGTTTTATTATCATTCATACGCTGCTATTCTATTTTTCCAGCAATTTAAACTTCACTTATATACACTTTTAATTATGATTTTATTATTATTATTATTATTATTATTATTATTATTATCATCATCATCATCATCATCATCATTTTAGAGAGGCCTTGAGATAAGCTTGGTGATATTGACACTTTCTTGAATCAAACCTTAATATATATGTAAGTATATATGAGTATGAAGGTTTGAAGAAGATGAAGAAAACTT
>JAUEJK010153849.1:0-11013 GCA_032274865.1 Eryngium alpinum
ATCTCCGGTTGTGCGTCAAATAAATATGGTCTTGACGCGCAATCAAGACAAGCAATTGAATTCAACCACATCCCTGGCCCTGCTGCCAACCCAAACTTCGCGGAAACTGGAATTACTTTTCAATTTTCATATTCAAATATAGAGAAACACGAAAGCTTAAGCCTACAAACTTAGTCTTGCTTTTATAAATATAAAATTTGTTAATTAATTAATTTTTCTTAAAATTTTGATCATGTATTTGTATAAAAATTATTAGAAAGTCAAGTTCTAATAAATATGAATTTGGCGCGTCATAAATTTTGAGAAACAATCAAAATAGTTAAGTTATCTTTTCCATCATTTTTCCAAAAATATTTTAGAAAATAAAAGAAAAATTAAATTATCTTTTGATTAATTTTCATTTAAATACAAAATATAAACATAAAAAATAATCCTCTTATTTGGGAAAAGAGTATTTAACGTTGGTAAATATTTTTAGTAAAATATTTTCGGTAATCTAAAAGAGAAAGTAATTTCTTTTAGTAATTTGAATAAAAAATTTGCTAAAAGATATTTTTTTCATAAGATTATAAAGAATCAAAGTTAAGAAAATGTTTCTTTCAAAAGAAAGAGATATATTTATAGTTATTTAAATTTTAATTATATTTTAGAAAATATAAAAAAATAATCTTAAATTATTTCCTATAGCATTTTTTTAAATAAAAAAATATTTTCTAAATTTACTTAAAATTATATAAAAATAAATATAATTTTAAATTGTATTTTTTAAACTTTTTTAAACTCTGAAAGATAAAAAATAGGAAAATATTTAAAAATTTTAAAAATAAAAGAACTAACTCTTTTCAATCAAACACAATATTAAATTTGAATTGTAAATGACCTAATATTTTCCAATTCACTTATTCTGGAACAATCAATTAGTTTGATTGGTTCAATTTATGAGTACAATTAAGCAAGAAATATACAAAGATGAAGTATGAGTCAATCCAAGAAAACAACAAAAATCAAGAGAACAGATATTTTAAAGAGCGTGTGGGGCAGACATTGACTTTTCCGTGACCGTAGGTTCACTACTTCTTCCTTTTAATTGTTTATATTCGTTTTTATTATAAGTTAATTAAATTTAAGTTAAAATTTTTTAATTTTAATTAGAATTTTAATATTTAAAATAATTATAAATAAAAATTTATAAAATATAATTTATATTTATATTTTTTTATTATTTTATATTTAGAAATTATACTGATTAATTTAAACGAATAAATTAAAACGGAGGAAATAATTCTAAATAAATTAATTCCTCCACACTATTATTTAAAATAATTTAATTTTTATTACCTAATTTTAAGTGTTTTAATTATAATATAATTATATTTATATTTATAATTTTTAAAATTATTTAAATTAAATATAGATATAGTGTTTAATTTTAACATGATATAAAATATTTAAAAAATATTAAGTGGTCGTTTGATTGGACTTCTAGTTTCTATGTATTTGAAATTACTGGGAAGTGGAAAATAAAAAATTACTTAATAGCTAATATGGTGAAAGAACTTTCCGAAAATTTCTAATACCCTCACTATGGAGAAGTTACTCGGCCACCCCTCCCGAGTAGAATTTGTCATATGAATTTACTTCTTATATTTATCCAAATAATTTTTTAAAATTTTAAATATTTAAAATGCAAATTAACTTGTACTTTCTTTATATATCTACTTCTATTGAACAAGCAAATGACCATTAAGTATCTAAAAATATATAATAAAAATAGAATAAAATATATTACCTAAAACTATAGGAACCTTTCCTAATATCAACTAAAAGCAAAAATTAAAAGAACTGGACCGAGTAGCAGAAATCACGGTTTCTTCTATATATACTATAAAATTCCTGAGATTCAGCTCATTCTCTCTCTCTCTATACTGTTTCTCACTCATCATCATCATCATACAAGTAATCGAGAGGAAATGGATTATTTGAAGACGGTGGCGGTTACGGTGGCGTTAGTGGTGGCGATTATGTCGGCGGCGGAAGGGCAAGACATTCCGTCATGCGCCTCGAGCCTTGTGCCATGCGCCGGTTATCTGAATTACACAACAAAACCTCCGGCTACATGTTGTGATCCACTGAAAGATGCTGTTAATAAACAACTTACTTGTCTTTGTAATCTCTACAATGACACCACTTTGTTGAAAACTTTCAAAATCAATGTTACTGATGCTCTTCGTCTTCCCACTTTGTGTGGTGTTCCTGGAGATCTATGCCAAGGTTATTTTTCCTAACTTTTTTTAAACATTTTTGTTAACTTTTATTTTTGCTAATTTATACTGCTTTTACTTTTTTTAGTAATTTAATTTTCATTTTGATTCATTAATTTTATGAGTTGGGTGGTTAATTTGGATCAATCACTAGTTCATTAAGTGGTGTGGTTGTCTTTATGTTGTTATAGATTTCAAATATTGGTAATTTTTATGAGTTGGGAAATATTCTGTTGTGGTTTATGGGTTGGGAATTGTAAAGATAATTTATCAGGCAAGTGAAAATTGAAGAGGTGACTTGAAGTTGGATGGTTGGGAGAAGGTTAAGAATTTTGAAAATATTTTAAACAAAATCAATGAATCTTTTACTCCTAAATGGGTATCTATTAACCAATATAGTAATTTATCCAATTTAACCAAAGTTTCTCTGTTGATAACCTTTTACCAATCTTTGGACTGAGTAACATAATCAATCAAAAACTATTACGAAACAGTTATCCTACAAAATCGAAGTTTTTTAAGGAAATTTTTGCTCCCACAGATATTTAGCTATCATTGGAATGTCAATTAAGATAATCAGTCAGATACTAAAATGAAACATTTCTACTGAGAATATAAGTGTGTGTTTGGATCTAGAAATTTAGGAACCAAAGTCTTTATATGTTTGTTTATAAAATGGAAAATATGGTGTAAAATATTTAGGTAGTAAAGTAGGTACTAACTTCGTCCTCTTTTACTTGATTTTCCAAGCATAGTGTGGATTTCATTTTACTTGTCATTTTCCTCCTTTGATTTTGTTTTACCTTCATCTTTACTTTATTTCCTAAATTCCTAGATCCGAACACAAAGTGTTTAAAAATTTGTTCCCATTCTACCATTTACAAAAATACACTACTTGTCAGAGCCTAGCAAATTTACAATCACCGTCCGCCTAATTCTTTAGGTTATTGAACATTTATTATTCGTGCAAGTTACTTTTAAAAGAGGGGACTCAAAGTTGGATTGTAAGGTGGAGGTTATGACCTTTTTTTTAATAGATATTGGGCATGTTAATTGGCAGAGAAAACTATTTTATATGGAAAGATTGGATTTAATGTAATTTGGGATATCAATGATTCAATTAATTAACATGGTAGTTCATCCCATTTTAACCAATCGAACAAACATTTACATCTTAATTTTATCAAAGGTTAAGGTTGTGTTCGTGGCTTGAATGGAATGAGGGGAGAGTGCTGAAATTTAAAGTGATGTGCGAATAAATATTCGTTCATTCCTCTATTCAATTCCTTGGGTTTGAAAATATTTGAAACAAAATCAATTAATCTTTTACTCCTAAAAGGGTATCTATTAACAGATATAGTAATTTATCCAATTTAACCAAAGTTTCTCTGTTGATAACCTTTTACCAATCTTTGGACAGAGTAACATAATCAATCAAAAACTATTAGGAAACAGTTATCCTACAAAATCGAAGTTTTTTAAGGAAATTTTTGCTCCCACAAGGTACTTAGCTATCATTGGAACGTGAATTAAGATAATCAGTCAGATACTAGAATGAAACATTTCTACTGAGAATATAAGTGTGTTTTCGATCTAGAAATTTAGGAACCAAAGTCTCTATATGTTTGTTTATAAAGGAAAATATGGTGTAAAATATTTAGGAGCTAAAGTAGGTCTAACTTCGTCCTCTTTTACTTTATTTTCCAAGCATAGTGTGGATTTCATTTTACTTCTCATTTTCCTCCTTTGATTTTGCTTTACCTTCATCTTTACTTTATTTCCTAAATTCCTAGATCCGAACACAAAGTGTTTAAAAATTTGCTCCCATTCTACCATTTACAAAAATACATTACTTGTCAGAGCCTAGCAAATTTACAATCACCGCCCGCCTAATTCTTTAGGTTATTGAACATTTATTATTCGTGCAAGTTACTTTTAAAAGAGGGGACTCAAAGTTGGATTGTAAGGTGGAGGTTATCACCTTTTTTTTAATAGATATTGGGCGTGTTAATTGGCAGAGAAAACTATTTTATATGGAAAGATTGGATTTAATGTAATTTGGAATATCAATTACTACCTCTGTCCAAATAGATTCTTAACGTATTCTATTTTGGGATGTCTCTTCAATTCTTAACGTTTCCTAAAATAGTAATTTTCTCTCTCACAACAATTAATGGGACCCAAACTTACCCACTTTTTCTCTATTTTCTTTCTTATTCTTAATCTCCGTGCAAAAAGCAAATGTTAAGAACTCACATAAACGGAGGGAGTAATTAACATGGTAGTTCATTCCATTTTAACCACTGAAACAAACATTTACATCTTAATTTTATCAAAGGTTAAGGTTGTGTTCGTGGCTTGAATGGAATGAGGGGAGTGCTGAAATTTAAAGTGATGTGCGAATAAATATTTGTTCATTCCTCTATTCAATTCCTTGGGTTTGAATTGGGTTCATTTCTTTATGTTTCATGATGAATGGTCATTCCTTCTCCATATCATTTTCTTCACGAATCTCTCATATTTTCCACTATCATCACCGTTTTCTTATTTATCCTCTATCATCACCGTTTTCCTATTTATCCTCTAATTTCTTTCGTACTTTTCATTTCATTCGAGCCATTGAACACAACCTAAGCCGTAAAGAGGAAACTACAACACAGTAAAGGGATTACAGGCAAACTGTATCGTCGATAACCTCATAAGAATCAGTGAAATGTTGATTCACATAATCGATCAAGCACTAACTGAACTTTTGCTCCCACTGGACAACTTGTAAAAAGGGTACTACTCATGAGAGCCTAATATTTAACAATCAACCCCCTCCCAACAATATTTTGGGTAACAGCTAACTCCTTATCTTATATATTTCTCAGTCAGCTTGATATCTGACTATTTTGAGCCCGGTATCTGTTCATCATTATGGGTGCTGTGTTTGCATTTTTTTTCTTATCTGATCTGCTTCTAATTAATAATGCCAAAAGAAAAGTTTCCATTTACTTCTTATCTTCCCATTCATGCCTTAAACACAGCAACAGAGTTTCAGGTATTCAATTATGGAAAAGAGAAGTCTTTCTTAACTGGGAAAGTAGAGTGGAGAAGATTTTTTCTAAAATAAGAGTGAAAATCGAGGGTAGGAAAAAGTTATTGGTGAAAGGGCTTTTTAATTCTTCCCTATATTAGGTCAACATTTTAATTCACTGGAAAGCATTTGGGAATCTAGGAACATTAATCTGGAATCTGACTGTTTATGTAATTAATCTGAAAAGGTCATACTCTTTTTTTTTTTTTTTTTTTCTAGAATAAGTATTTTTTGTTCATATTTAAAATAAAAATCTGATCTTTTTTTCTAATATGCTAAACATTGAGAAACGTGCTCTCGATAAGGTTATCTCGATGGGCCAGGCACGTTTAGTTTTAGCCATGCCCAACCCTCCTCTTCTAGTAAATTGTTGAGCACATCACTTTTATGTCAGTCTGGAATTGCAGTTCATTTAGTCTCGGGTTAAAGGCTTTCATATTTAAGTACATTCTTGTAATAATGAGCAGTTACCTAAACATATTCTTTCTGGACATTATTTCTTCAGGTGGGAAAAACAGTTCTACTCCCTTGACTCCGGCAGCAGGTAACGTTTAAAAGTCTTCTTCATGTTTCTAATTATTTTCCTTGCAAAGCCAACTTGAAGCTGAAATAGTATGTAAAATCTATCATTCAGTAGTTTCATCTCAATGATGATTTAACTAATCTAATGTATGCAGTTGCCTTCATTTATACATTTTCAAACTGTTGTTTTGCCGAAAATATCACTATCATGATTAGTAACTTCTAGTATATTAACTACTTTAGTTCAGTACTAATCCATGACCACTATGCATCCTTGAGTGACCCTTATTCATCTTCTTTGCCGAATTAAGATTTGAGTTAATTATAAATGTCTTCCCAAAGGATCGACGTCTTGAACATACAAAAGATAGATACGCTGTTGCATTCTGTTTCAATCCTGTATATAATGTATCTAAGTCCATAGAGCATCCACCCTTGTTATCAGTAAATGGTTATAGAAACGTAACCTGCTTTTGTTTGAGTTTCGGTGATGTTTCCAAAGTTGTAAGTATAGATGTACTTATATAACTGAAGATGCACCAATATAAAATTGCTGCAACTGGAAGTGGGAGTATCCAATTCAGTAAATTGGAGAATCCGAATCAAATCCCAAACACAGGTCTTTATAAGTCGTGTCGACACAGGTACTTGGACAAAAGATGGAGTGTCCGGGTAATGGATAAACATTAGGTTTAAGTTGTTTATTAAGAGTCATACATAGTTTCCCATGTACTTGTTTATTAAGTGTTAATAAAGAGCACGCTACTGGAAGTTCCTGTTACAAGCACTATGATTGACTCTTGGGAAAATCTCTTGCATATGGCTTTCTTACAAATTTAATATTAATGGGGCATGTTCATTATAATATAAATAAAAATGGCTTAATCGTCTATTTCTAGCTTCTTTATTTTTGTGCTTCTAAATTTCTGATTCGTATGACAACAAATAGCAAGAGCAGGCATGCATAGCTCCAAATATTGTAATGACAACCAATTTTGCATAATTAATAAGCTCTTTTTTTTTTCTATCCACAATTATTACAGGAGCTAATGACAATGGCAGCTCACCGAAGAACAGCGCAGGAAAGTCAGCACCAACTGCTTTATTCAGTGGCTTATTAATATGGGCTTCTGTGATGCTCTATTAGACACATTCTTCCTATAATGAGTCTGAGATATTTGACCGATCCATTTCAGTATTCAGAGTGGAACTACTAGAAAATGTTAAGTCGCGAGAATTTCACGTTGCCTTGTATTTCCATTACAGAGAATTAGATTCATTCACTAGTCCTGTTCAGTAATTTACTTGGTATGTCCCCGTCTTACATAATATTTTATGTTCAGTCGTCTTGTTTAGTCGTAAACTTGTATTGCTATGTATTAGACCTTGGCAGTTTTGCCTAGCAATAAGTGCCTTATGGCTAATGTGTTTATTACATTTGGTTGAAGGAAAAGGAAATCATTTCTCTTTTCAAATTGTCAAATGGAGATAAAATGATCTGTTTCATAATTCCAGATTGTGAAGCTGTTTTACTTTTAGTTTGGTTTGTGGATTATTTGACAATACACATAGCATATTTAACAGGTTTAATATATATCCTTTTTTGTTTCTTTTTGTGATGGAGAGAAAAAATATGTAAATATGTATATCAGCAAACCAACTAGGAACACTTGCAAATTGTTTAAATAAGCCTTTGATTGATGTGGAATTATTGTGAATGGACTATGACTGCTGAATCAGTTGTTTCATTTAGAAGTTAGAACTTATGGTTTTGAATATATTGGGCCGAAGTTTACTGAATTGTGAGGCACTGTTATATATTCAACATAGCTGAATATATTTGATAGAAACACATTTGTTAGGAAACAAAAACGTTTTCAATGTAGTACAGGTAAATTAACATTGAACTGGAAAAATAGAGCCACCTACCAGTGGATTCTTGGGCAAAAATGGTGTGCGTGTGGGGCATATTCTACCCTCACTGACACTGAGTGTGACCTTATTCATCGCACTTGTCTCTGCGCAACAAGAAGTAGTCTAGTTAATTTATTAGAGCAACTCCAATGAGCCCTCTATTTGAGCTCCTAAGTTAAATTTTAAGGAGGATTGCTTAACAGGGTCTCTTCCCTCCTTATTAATGAAGAACCTTTCTTCACTTTCTATTTAATATTTTAATAATATATCTAACTACTTCTTCACCTTTTGTACTTATTTTTTTATTTTCTCTCAAAATATATAGTACTCATAATACTACAATAATAAGTAAATGTATAATATGAAGAACATTGTTGGAGATAACAACCATAGGAGTGAATTGTTTATAATTTTATAGAGAATAGTTTAAGAGCCTATTGAGTTGCTCTTACCTTTATTTAGGACCCTTTGTCCCAGGTATTAACAGTGGCTGAATAAAGATTACTACTGATCCATAACTGTGAACCAGAATCCTATATATATGGCGTTCGATTAGTCATCTGCCTATATTAGATAAATATGTTCTTGTAATTTTATTATAGGTAACCCATATGGGGATAAACAGTATAGTGGTGGCGTTAGTGATGATGGTGGTGGTGACAGTGCTGACAAAAGCGACCACAAAAGGACAAGATATTCCTGGCTGTGCAACAAATTTGGCTCCATGCATCAATTATATAAACATAAACCTCACCACAAAACCTCCATCGTCGTGCTGTGACACCCTCACAGAAGTTGCGGTTAAAGAGACTTCATGTATTTGCAGTCTCTATAGAACCCGTTCATATTACGAATCATACTCCATCAATTTTACCCAAGCCATTCGTCTCCCCTCTCTCTGTGGTATCGTGACTGATCTCACTACCTGCACCCAAGGTCAGTCCACTTCACACACATATACAAACAACTTGACTAAATTATAGTACAATCAGTCCATTTCACACACATATACAGATAACTGGACTAAATTATAGTACAATAGTATTTTATATTTGATTGCTTATACATCAGGTGAAAGAAACAAGACTTCCTCTATGCCAGCAATATCATCAGGTACATATACTGTTTGAAAAATGGAAACTTATACATAAACCAATTGTAGTTACAATCTTACACCAGCCCTTGTTTTTATGTCCGACAGGACCACCTACTGATGATGAGAACAGCTCAAGGAAGAACAAAGACAAGCAGTCATTGGAGAACAATGCTCTCGGGGATGAATTGAGTAGGATAAGATCGAGAATACTACTGTTCTTGACTTCTATAATTCTCTTTTTAATGAATTAATCTTGCTAGGAACAACAGGCGCATGTATAATATTCAGAAGTTCTTGTTGATGTATATTCTGTGACATAAGCATATTTAGTCATAGAAGCAGGTGGATAACAAAGCAAAATAGTGTTACAAAGAATAATGGAGAGAACAAAAGCTTGTTGATGATGAAATGAAATAACGAACGCGGTCTGTTAGTGCGGGACTTAGTAAGACTAAGATGTCTTTGTGTTTGATTATAAATCGCTTATAATTGAAAACTTAAAAAGTAATGTGAGGGATGCTTATTTTTTTACCACTTATAAGTTGGCTTATAATCATATCAAATAGCTCCTAAGACCCGATAATCCTTTATGCCATACAAGTATATCACGCTTCAGAAGACATAAAAGTTTGTCTCTGAGACCGACACTGTAAGGATCTCTACCTCAGCTACCTTAATAGATATTGAAAATTTTAGCACATAAGCTGCACATGGACTCATCTTCCAAACATGTGAATCGTAAGGGAGAATTTTTTCCTCCGATGGTTGAAAAGTGATTGAAGCAGGGGTACAGTCAGAAGCTGTTAGCACCAAGTTCATTAAAAAGATACAATAATGATAAATGGTCTGACTATATTAAACTGAATTCACAGCCCGAGACATGTATTAAACTCTCATTTAAAATAAAAAAACAGACTCCCTTGCTCAGAAAAAACTACTTGTCAACCACCAATACCCTCCTCTCACATAGCTCTCGGATTGGTGATTAATATATAGTAGTCCGTCAAGAGGATCTAACAAGGGGAGAATATGGAACTTAAATAAATCACGACTTAAAAGAACGTTATCCAACTCTTCCAATATGGGTAAGCTTGTAGATGTAACAGGGCGGATATTCCTTAATCTGATGCTCTTTTAAGATATATGGGTGTTTGACAATCACTTATATCAGCTTATAAGTGGTTTGTCCGAAAAAAGTACATATTTACTGTTTTTCTTTTCCACTCATAAGTTATAGCCACTTATGAAAATATTTAACTCCGTTTATATTCTACTTATAGCAGGAAGCTTGAAAAAAAAAGTACATATTTTTATTTTTCTATTTCACTTATAAGATGCAGCCACTTATAAGGACTGCAGCCAAACAGCCCCTATAGCAGTAATGGCATCGGATAAAAAAAATACCTATTTCTTATTTTTATTTTCATCAGATAAATATGATGGCATCATGGCAGCAATTTAGCATAAAAATAAAAATAAAAATTGATGGCAGTATGTGTCCAAAAACTGCGTGAATTATCCATAAGGTACATACACATACATACAAATGTTGTTAGGGATGCGCAACACCGGCACATGGTCTTCCAGAAATTGATCAGGAGAAACAAATTTGGGGGTGTTTGTTTCATCTAAAAAAAGTACTTATTTAAAAAAAAGTATATATATTAATACTTAATTTAAGAGTTACAGCCACTTATTTGCTTTTCACAAACAGCGCCAAAGAATGTTATGCACTGTGTCCATCTCTATTTATTCATAAATTTGATATTTTGTACATGATTTAAGATATATATTAGTTTTTAATTTTTTAAAATAAAAATATAGATACTATAGGTTAAAACACCTAAACAATAATATAAAATATAAAATATTAAATAAATAAATAAAAGAAAATAAAGGTAGCAGGCGGTTCAAATTCACATATGAGGATCATACATCAGTCACCTAATGAATTGTTTCAGACCCTGCCAAGCCTTAACATACTAGTCAGAAATGCACTTACAATGTGCAGGAAAAAATTATAATATTACCTCTATTTCTTTAAATTATTAATATTTAATTTAGATACAGTAGAACCTCGATAAATGAATACCTTTGGGACCAAAAAAAATATTCATTTGGCGAGATAATTTATTTATCGA
>JAUEJK010153954.1:0-11013 GCA_032274865.1 Eryngium alpinum
TCTTCTGAAACACCGGCTTCTTATGAGGTAATATGTTCAACTTATGACTTATCAAATTAGGATCAATTCCAGGCATACCAGGGGCTGTCCATGCAAACATGTCCATGTTCTCCTGTAACAAGCGCGTCAGCTCCTTCCGTTCAGCTTCTCCCAAACTTGCTCCTATATAGGTGATCTTCTTTTCATCTTTCTCATCCAAAAATATTGTGATGAGTTCTTCTGCCGGCTGACCTCTCATTTCCTATGAGTTCTTCCTCACATCTAACTCGGCCATAGGAAGGGTATCTCCACCCCTGACCTGTTCTTTTGTTGCAGTTATGCAACAGATCTGAGAAGTACCAAAATCTCCTTTGTGAACTCCTATTCTTCGGGGAGGCGAAAACTTAACGATAGCATGATATGTGGATGGTACAACTTAAAATTAATGCAATCCTTTCCTCCCCAATATAGCATTATACACGGACGGGCTTTCTGTGATCACGAATTCTAAAAGCTTCACTTCTTCATTAACACCTTCTCCAAGAATCATAGGAGCATATACTATTCCTCTAACAGGGGTTTCTCTTCCTCAAAACCCTATTAATGGATTCTTGGGTTTTTCTAACCTATGCAGTGAAAACCCCATCTTGATGAAAGTCTGGAAGAACAAAATACTGACAGCGGCACCACCATCCACTAATATCTTGGTAACCCATCGATTTCCCAATCGAGCTGTAATAATTAAAGGATCCTAACACGAGGATCAAACCTCCTCCAAGTCTTCATTTAAGAACGTGATGAATTTATTCGTTTTTTAATCATGGTTGCCCCCCAGCGCTCTCACATAATTAGCTTCCTCCATTAACGTCTTCTTATCCTGGTTCCCACAGATGGCGCCAAATGTTACTGATCAAAATAATTTCATAAAATTTAAGGTTACTGACTTCTATGAAGCTCCAAAATCATTCTCCTGACTCCTTGGATGTCCACCGGAAAACCTGCAAAACCAGTGGGGGATGTGCCACCGGGAACTCTCGGATGCAAGAATAAGTGATCTGTAGACGAATAAAATCTCTCAACTGGAGTTAAGATAGCGTACCTGATTATGAAGATCAATCTCCCTTATATAGCTGTAAATTAGGGTTTCAGACCCGTATTAGGAATTTGATTCCTACTCGATTTGGTAATTCCACATACCTTATCTTTCTATTACTTGCACCCTAAGACTAGGAATCCTCATATGATTTACCTTCCAGATTCACTTTCCCTATTTAATTAGGGTTTCTGCACCTCCTCATAATTAATTAGCCGTATTGGGCTCCCAGGCGTATCGGGCTTAGTAGGAACGGGTTCATCTTATTAATTAGACCTCCGGACCCTAAATTAAATCCAATATGATCTGAATATTTATTAAATAATACTCATCTATAATTACTTAAATCAATTTCTATTTTTGGGCTCTGTAGAATACCACCTATCTTGGCGGTTCAACTAGTAATTTAAGAGTTCCCCTAGACCTTTGGTCATTTAGAAACCCTAACTTCTCCCGTCTTGGCATACTACACCCAAGATGTGAGAATACTTCGATATCTATGGAGCCTCCTTAACCAAAGGAGCCACTATCCATATCATTTATACCCGTAGGTTTATTTTGACTAAGAGTCCGTTCTATCATCACCCTGAAGGTGTAAGGTTTCTACTCCATCCTCACCCGTAGGTGTAAGGATTCTACTCCATCCTCACCCATAGGTGTAAGGATTTTATTCCATCTTCACCTCTGTGAAGGTGTAAATATTACATTCCATCCTCACCCATGGGTGTAAGGATTCTATTAGAGCTTCCCCCAGGCACTGGTACCTAAGATCTCCCAATTACCTACCCATGTTGGTCTAAGGTTTATACATAGTGACCTACCCTTACGTCACACACCTATAAGTCTTCTTTTAATCCATTGAGAATCGCATCACCTTCGTTTATTATCTATATAAGGAGGTCCTATCTATATAATTAAATTCACTACATCTTCATTCTATCAAACACACACTCTCTCTCTCAAGGCTTTACAATTCTCTTTAAAATTCATCACATGGCTTCTACTAGAATTTCCCTAGTGCATCCCTCTCGCACTAATTTGGGTGACATCTTGGCGCTCCCCGCTATAAACTTTCCTTTAGGACTCGATGTGGAGTCCTTCAATCTTCCAAGCTCCTTCTCTCCAATAGAGGCTGAGCAAATAGCTCGGGCCTTTGACATCAAGGGGCATTTCGAAGCAATCGGTCCCTCTCCCACTGACCGTCCATGCAAATGGAACGGACATCTCTGCGTCTTCAAGGAGTCCCTCTTTTCAGGGCTCCGCATCTCTTTCCACAGCTTCACTTCCCGCATCCTCGCCGAGGCTCGTATCTCACCAGCCCAGCTACACCCTAACGGGTACAAGACTATCCACACCTTCCTGGGCATCTGCAGATTGAAGGGTGTGGAACCAACTATGTGCATCTTCAGAAGGATATTCCAATTCAAGAGTTGCTCTCTCTTGGAATGATGGATCACCATCAAACACTTCCATAATACACCTCTCATCTTCGCTATAGCTTCTATGCCCGAATCCTTATCGGGATAGAAGTCTGAGTATTTCTTTGTCCGTTGGAAAATAGGAAAATGAGAGTCCTTGGTTAGGACTTCCTTAGGCGCAACCCACGATGGGTCCGCCAAACAACTAAAGTTAGGCTCAGACGAGCTTGACACGGTGAAGATATTGCAAAAAGGTGGATCTTCACTCCACTACATGTCTATCCTTGGGGCAGACAAATAATAAGAGATTGGACTCTCCAATCTTTCTCCCGAGGGTAAGAACTATATATCAATTGAACCTATCAATTTATTTTATTAATGTCCTACTAACATTAGTTTGCTCATCTCTGCCTACAGCTTTGGAGCTTGCTCGATCTATGCTTCAGAAGAGGAAAACCAAGGCGGGCACTCCTCTTCCTTCATCAATAAAATCTTGCCGTTACCGCGAAGCTTCAGAATCTACCTCTCCTAGAGAGGATGTCGTGTTCTCTGGTAATTGGGGAATACGAGCTAAAGATTCAATAATGGGCCATCCCATGTTGGCCCAAGAGTGGTCAGAGGGATTGATCACCCTTCTTGACCGAAGTACTATGGAGTCCTGGATTCCTGATCAAATTGGTTCCTAATGAGCTCAATCCTTAGCTGAGGTATACTTTATAATCTATCAATTTACATATATAACACATTCATCAGAATACTGACCTTATTATTGTGATGTTTTTCCTTAGTTGAATTATCTCTTCCAAGTTGGCATTCACCACATGAATAATCTGTGCGAGTCCTCCACTCAAAAAGACACGAGGGCGGCTGAACTGAGGGCTCAAATTTATGCTGCTTCTTCTGAATCTGCTAGGCTCCTTCAGGAAATGAAGGATTTGGAGGAAAAGATGAGTGATCTGCAATGAGAGGTCAAGGATTATCGTACTCAAGTAATCCAGGATTTCCTTTCATCAGACGAGTATGGGCAAAGGTTATAGGCCTTATGTATTGTCTTTCCCACCCGTTTGTATCCAAATTTTGCATAATAAAATTTCTTGTCAGAAGTCTCAAAGTGTTAAAATCCAAATGGTTTCTCTTATTTAAATACTTCAAAATACAATAGCTTATTAATAATACCAACACTCAAATACTCAACTACTATATGGTCTACATGACCCTACTTAATAAATCTAATAATAAGATAATGCACTTCACTCATGTGACTGGCACCCCTCATCTCTGGAAAGAAAGAGATCCTCACTTGAACACCACTAAAAGTCCCCAAAAGCTTCCACGAACCTTCGCTTCATGTCTCGATAGCAGCAGATCTCTCATTCTAGTAACTTTTCATACCACATATAAGCTAGCTTCTCTAAAGTTAATGGGAGCACCTTGCACTTGAGGTCTTCAGATATCTCTAGTCCTAGACTTTGAGATAGCTCTTGCAGTTGAAATATTGGATCTGTTATCCCATCATAATAAGGCAAACGGCTGCCATCGAAGTCTTCAGGTAACTCCAAAGCTTGAACCCTTTTGGTGAAAGGGCTACACAACTCCTTGGTTCCTTCCATATAGTGTCGGGTATGAGATGCCTTCATCCTTGGGAATTTTGTATTCTATCATGGAAGGATTGTAGTTTCCTCTCCTGATTGCTCAAAGCGTATCCTTGAACCTCCTCCGTTCTATCTAACATGTGATAACTCACCATAGCCTTTTCTTAAGAGACCTCGGCCTCAAACTCCCTTAGCATGGGCCTTCCTAGTAGAGCGATATAAGCCGACCACACTTTTACAACCATGAATGTTAAGGTCCTAGTGACACGATAAGAGGAGGTTCCTATAGTGACAGCCAAGAAAATACTCCCTTCTATCCATACTTCTCTATTCGCCAACCCAAATATTGCACCTTATATTCATTCAGATGGATATCTAAATACCCTAATCGACGAAAAGTATCATAAAACAGAACATTTACCACTTTTCCTTCATCTACGAAGATTCCATCCAATTCCATGCTAGCTATTTGGACACTGATTGTCCATGGCTCTCTCCTTCTGGGTATGATCTTCTGTTAGCCTTGAGAATCAATCTTCTCTTGATCCTTCAGGTATAGTACTTACCCCCCAGTAGCTCCATTCCTGATTGACTTTATCGAACAAGCTCTCCCAATCCTCTGGTCTCCTTGATGAGTTCCAATTCTATTCTTCGTAGGAAACTTCACCTTCAAATGATAGGTTGAAGCCACTGCCTTGAACTGGTGAAGGGCCACTCTTCCTAAAATTGCGTTGTAAGCTTATGGAGCCTTCACCACCATAAAATTCACCATCTGCACTGCTTCAGTAGAGCCTTGTCCGAGAGTAACAGGGAGCTTCATGGTTCCGTCGATCGGGACCTCCAATCTGTCGAACCCAAAGATTGACACTGTAGATGGAACTAGCTGACTTTCTTGATATCCCATCTTCAAAAACACTTTATAGAAGAGAACATCCACAGAGGCTCCTATATCCACTAACACTTTCATCACGGGTGAGTTTCCAATCACAGGCATGATTACTAAGGGGTCTTCATACGGATATTGAATCCCCTCCATATCCTTATCGTCAAAGGAAATTACTTGTTCAATTCGAGCTTTCTTGCTAGGTTCCCTTATGTTTAGAACTTCCCTAATGTAAGCCTTCTGTGATCGATGGCTAGTTCCATACATACTAGATCATCCCTCTATCACCATGATTAGTGCCCCCCGAGCGTGACCTCCTCCCTGTGGATTGAGACCTCGTTCCTTAGCATCTCCTCCTGCAACATCCTTTTGACATACCTAGCCAAACGTCCCTTCTTGATCAAGAACTCAATTTCATCCTTGAGGTTGCGACAGTCCTCAGTGTCATGACCGTAGTCCTTGTGAAACCTGCAATAGTATTTTTTATTTTTCTTAGCCGGATCCATCTTCATCTCTGGAGGCCACTTGACGAATGGTTCCTTCTCTATCTCCATGAGTATTTGGCTCCTGGTAGTGATTAATGGAGAATAGGTACTCCCTCTTTTCTCCACCCTCTTGGTTTGCACCTCCACCTTGGACTTCTTCTGATCCCTTTCATGGTTCTCAGATTCCTTACGCTTTTTCCCTTCCTCAGGACTGATAATTTTCTTCAAAATCTCTTCAGCAGAGATGTACTTCCCAGCACGATCTTGTAACTCCTGCATGTTGGAGGGATTTCTCTTGGCCAAAGACATCTGGAATGCTTCGTTAGTTGTGTCTCACTGCATTGCCACCATAGCCACGGACTGGTTCTGATCAGCTACCTGCATAGCTTGACTAGTGAACCTGTCGATATATTCCCTCAAAGTCTCATGAGGCCCTTGGACTATGTTCATCAAGAACTCCGAACTCCTAGCATGTATCCTCCCACTGATGAATTGACTGGTAAACTTATGCACAAGATCCAAGAAGGACGTAACTGATCTAGGTGGTAAACTTGCATACCACCTTTGAGCATCTTCTTCCAAAGTGGCCGGAAAGCTCGGCACTTAGCAGCATCATCAATTGGTCGTAGCAGCAAGGAATCATTAAAAGATCGAACATGTGCATTAGGATCTCCCTTACCGTTGTACTTCTTGATTTGAGGGATCTTCGTCTTGCGTGGAACCATAGCTTTCATAATCTCATCAGTAAAAGGGGAATCAGGATTAGTAGAATCTTTGTTGCCGCCTCCAGATGCGGGTTCCCCTGACTTGCAAACCCTAGACGTAACAGAATTTTCCTTGTCCTTGTTTTGATTAGTAAAAGCTTCTTCATCATCTGTGCCATTAGAGCCTTCAAGCCTCCCTCTGTAACTGGTCTATCACCTTGCTCTCCTTGCCCCCCAGCCTAGGGGTTTACTGTTTTCTTCACTCCTTCAGCCGCATCCGCCCCTCCTGCTTCCTCTGCCTGCTCTTTCTCTAAGGCCTCTAGGTCAGCTAATAACTGTAACCTCTTTGTCTCTCTTGCTTTCTTCCTCAATTCCTCCGGTGTTGGGTTGTCTGTCCCAATAAGATTCTCAGGCGCAACATCACTATTGGTATAAGCGGTTCGTGCACTAGAATGGGTATGTTGAGGTGGATCTTATGGTAGATCAATGAATGGTGTAGGAGCTCATTGGAGCGTAGGATTTGGGATAGTAAAATCTCTATCACCAGCCATGGATCTATAGCTTTTTTGTACCGTTTCCCACAGACGGTGCCGAATGTTACAGATCAAAATAATAATACCAAATCAAAGGTATACCTATCTCTCGCGAATGTATGAAGCGGTCCTCCTGACTCCTCGAATGTCCGTCGGAAAACCTGCAAAAACTGGTAGGGGTGGTCCCACCGGAGGGACTCGAGTGCATGAATAAGTAAATTGAATATGAATGAATTCTCTCAATTAAAGCTAGAATTGCGTACCTGATTTATGAAGAATAATCTCCTTTATATAGCGTAGATTAGGGTTTCAGATCCCTATTAGGAATTATGATCCTATTATGTTTGGTAACTCACATTACCTTATCTCTTTCTTTCTTGCACTCAAAACTAGGAATCATTATATGATTTACCTACCAGATTCACTCTCTTATTTAATTAGGATTTTCGCATATTTCTATTATTATTGCCGTATTGGGCTACTAATTCGTATTGGGCTTAATAGGAATTTACCTCTCTTATTATTCAGGCTTCCATATCCTAATTTGGATCCAAACCGATCCGAATAATATCCAAATAATATTCAAATAATATTCGTCTATAATTAATTGGGCCGACCCCTATTTTTGGACCCCTACATTTATATTTTAATAAAATTAATAATTAATTAACTCGATAAATTTATAAATTATTAATAAAATAATAATTAATAATTTATATATTAGATTTAATTAATAATTTTTTTAATCCTGGTCTTATTAATTTATTAAAATTTTACTGTAACAGTCTTCTAACATTTTTATATAATTCGTTTTCTATCCTTTTTCTCTTCGGTTCAAATCAATTAAACATAACTAAGACAAGGATGTCTAAAAAATTGTTTTCGAGCCTAGCCCGAGGGTGGTATGATGGTATCCACTCCCCTTGCGACTAGTAAATGCGGAACTTCCGAATTCCGATACTCCGTCTGATTAGGGAGTTTAGTTGTCTTTAATAAAAATATTTATTTAAAAGAATTAATCAAACTTATATTGTAACTTAAAATTTTGCTGACTCGTTATTGTTTTAAGTCTCACTAATGAGTAATTTGCATATCGATGTCTAGAAATATTTTGATTTTCCAATATGATTGCGGGATTTTAAATTTTACAAATTGATGGGTATAAATTGACACCACTTTTCGAAAAAGTGATTGTCGTTAAATATAAAACTAATATCGTAAAAATTCAGAATTTTTAAGTAAATTAAATTACAACTGCACCCTCATATATTATTTTATTTACAATTTAAATATAACACTTTTTATAAAAAAAAGTAATTTAAAATTATTATATATTCATATTTTCAGAGTGAATTATTTATAATATAAATAATTGACTTATGTATTCACTTTTTTATATTTATATAATATTTATTTTTTAATTTATATAAAATTAAATTTTATAATGTTTGTACTAATTTATATAAATACAAACACAAAAATAATAATTTATAAAATAACTAATATATTATATATTAGTTATTAATAATTATTTAATATAAATTTAAGTAGATTAAATATATATTTATATTTTTCCAATATAAATATATAAATTAAGTATAAATATATAAAATAATTAGTTTAGTTATAAAATTAAAATATAACTTTTTTATTTTAGTATATATATTTTTTTCTATTTTAATTTATTTCTTTATTTATAAATTTAATTATATATAATAATTTGATTTTGTACTTATTTATGTTTATATAATCCTTAATTTATGCAATATTTATATTAAATTTATATAAATATATATAAAAATTTATATATATTAAAGTAAGTTTCATATAAATTAAATTTTATGAAAACTAAAAAAATATTATTAATATAAATATTAAAAAGAAATATGTATGTTATATTTTTATATTACAAATAAATTATTCTGAAAAAATTAAGAGTTATATAATAATTTTAAATTAATTTTTAAAAATATTATATGCAGACTATAAATAAAATAATATATGAGGATGCAAATTATAATTTACTCTACTTAAAAATGTTGAGTTTTTATTGGCATGTTTCATATTTAACGGCAACCACCTTTTTATAAAGCAGTGTCAATTTATAACTACCGATTTATAAATTTAAAATCTAATCATCATATCAGGAAATGGAAATATTTTTTACCACCGATATACAAATTATTCTCTTAGTAATAGTACACTAATCTAGTTTCTTTAAATAAATCAACAGATAATATCATTTGAAATTTTCTTTGCAAACTATTTTTTATTTTTAAAATGAATTATCTGTGAAAGTCGGAGCCAATCGCATCGATTAGACCAGTAAGACTATTGTCTAAGACCAGCTAATTTTTAAGGTCTCTAAAAACTTAATACTAGTGTATATATTAATATTATTATTTTAAAATCATTTTAAATAATTTTATTACAACACTAAGAATTAAGTAAATTTAATTATCTCAAAATTTAAAATAAAATAAAAATTCAAAATATATGTTATAAAAATTTAAATATTTTTTAATTTAAAATATTTATTTCTAATCACTACTTTTATTCAATCGGTACAAAATTATTATTTTTTTAATTTTTAGCGATCAATTTACTATTTTCAAATTCAATCATTATATTAGGAATGTAAAGTAATATTATTCTTTAAATTTTTTAATATTTAATAGATTATTTATAAAATTATTTGTATATATTCTACTTCATTCTCCTTCATTCTTCAAATTTTACATATATACCTATTATTGTTATGTTTTTATTTATATTTTAGAGTTTTAAAAAAATCTGAATAACAAGAAGTTGAAAAATAAACTTTTTATAATTTTATAAGTCTCAAGACTAATGTTAGCATTAGGCCTCACAATCTTTAAAACCGGCCATGTGGGAAGCACTAAATAATATTTAACTATTTTAAGGAATTAAACTTGAATTATACTTATTTTTCGTGTATCTTTAGATTAGGATTTTCTCTCTGGAATCAGGAAAAAGAGAAAGAGAGATGATTTTCTTTTTTACGAGACGATCTAGAGTTTTGATAATCTTTTTTGAAGATGACGGATTCGGATAATATAATAGAATAAATAAACACTTTCTATATAGTAGGGTTGATAGTTTTTTAGTTAGAAATTTAATAGGATTTAAAGGTTTTAAGTTTATCAATTGAATTAGTGATCACTGGTCAAAGTCAAAGATAGTGGATAAAGAGAGAAGGAAATTAATTGGGTGGTAAAATATGAACATGGATAAATATTACGTAAATAATAAATATGGGTATTGATGGTCTTCGATGACCACAACCGGTCATCTTAAAGATGCTAGATTTGGATATGTAATATTATGTGATGTCGGAGTTGGTGGCCTTCGATGACTTAATATTGTTTCTTTATCTTTATTCTTATTAGTATTATTACTATCTATGTATCATGTCGAGTCGAATCTTATATGAAAACAATCTTTCTATTATTAGCAATAGGGTAAGGTCCGGACCCTGTAATATTTGATTGATTGGTTGGTTATCAGTAATAAATTATGTTTATAACTAGCTTTTTGTGTATTATTATGTCAGTTATGTCTTTGCATTAAAAATAATACTTTAATATTAATTCTAGTCATAAATTTTCAAAATTATTTACATTTAATTAATATTAAATATAATTTTGAGTATTTAGTTATTTATGTCTAACTTATATTTGACGAATTATACTATTCCTAAAAGTAATTAGATAAAACTCAGAATTAATTTAAATTTAAACTAAATATTAATTTTAATGCCCTATTATTAGTTCTAGTTCATATGATATTTATGTTGGCAAATCAGGTATTTGGAACACAGCAGAGCGCATAGTGCAGATGATTTGAACCCAAAAACTAATTGAATGACACTAATATTGAGGTCCAACTTTTCACCACTGCTTCAGGCTGTGTAATGGTGATATGGCTATGGGGGCGTATTTAATATACTCCATTCTTAGTTAGAGAGAAGATAATCCTGCTATCCTCCCAAAAGAAAACTACATAACCCACAAAATCCTTACTTGTCTGTCTATCATCTCTCCCGCAAGACGCGGAGGAGTCTTCTTTCTTGATATGATATTTCAAAGGTCCACTTTACTAATTTTATTTTATTATTTGTGATATGTTCTTATCCAATATCCTCAATACTTTTCTACTCCCCCCCCTCAAACTCTTGTTGGAGACGGCAAATATATATCTAAAATTACTCTCTCTCTCTCTCTATAATATACTACTGCTACTGCTGCTTACTCTGTAGATGGTATCAGAGCCATTTGGCTTCTAAATATAAGGTACATATTGTTA
>JAUEJK010154062.1:0-11011 GCA_032274865.1 Eryngium alpinum
ACTTAGACTCTTAATATTTCTAGGAGTTACATGAATCTGACTTTCAGAATTCTTTCTAGATGCATCTGGAGTTTTCCACTTAAATTGTAAATACATGAACATTAAAGTTTAATTTAGTCTACTGCTAACAGGCTTATGCATGCACAAGAGTCATGGTGAATTATTGAGTTTACAACGTAATGGGTGGCTTGGGGTGGTGATGGTCTGGTAAATAAGAGTAATGAGAAGTCAAAATTAAATCTAACTTATATTTATCGTGGACATCTCGGACAGGATTAAGATAATTATTTATTCACTTCATGCTTTTTCAGATTGCTGTTATACAAAGAACCCAAGATCGTTGTACTGGTTGCTCCAACCGAGGTAGAAGAAAAGAACATCTGAATTACCTTTGTCAGACAACAAGTTACTAAGGCCAACATGAGTAGAATGATGCGTTTCACAAGCTCTCTCAGTAGTATTAAGACTCATTATAGTCTAAGAAAGAACAATTGATCACATGGGTAAAATAATTAGTACCTTCAGTACAAAACGACTTTGGGAGATCTGATATATTTAGTTTACATTTCACCTTCTTCACAATGATTTTGTTAATTCTTTCTATGACCATTATATTTTGGAGTGTCGGCCTCAGACATTTAATGTTATAATGTGAGCAATAACTCTCAAGTTAAGTTGTACTATAAATATCACCATTGTCTGTTCGAAATTACTTCAGCTTTCTTTTAGTCTCCCTTTCTACCATATATTAAAGTTTCGAAGAATGTTTGGTGTTCAAAATATAGAACCATATTTTTTTTATATAAAATCATCCATAAAGGTGATAAAGTATCTATTTTCAGTAAGATACTCAACCTCTATGGGAATGGAAACATCAAAGTTGTTTCCTAACTTCTTTACAAAAGAAGCTCTATTTTATTTTTTTACAAAAATATGATGGCAAGGATCTAGAGAAATAATCTTATCAATAGAAATCTTTGTATAGGTGTTTTATCCCATTATCATTTATGTTGGGAAATTCGATGCCACAAGTTAGGAGAGTTCTCTCCTATCAGAGCTCTTTTGGCTTAACGGTCTCGAGTTTGGGTCCTGGGCACCCATAAAATCTCAAAAAATTTATTCGCATATCGATAAACATTATTCCAGCACTTCGCTCTTCATGAACACCGATGGATAAATCCGCGTGCTCCACTCTTCAAGCCCAATATCGACTTTCAAGCCCAATATTAACAGATAGCATGATACACATTTTTGGGTGAGTTTAACACCTTAAGATTTATCATGAGTTGGTCCTTAACATGAACCACATAACTCACCCCAAGCAAATGTCATCGAACCTTTTGATAATTTTCATTTACTTTCTCTAAAAATATAATTGAACCCTGTTTGATCAAGATCATTTGTATACGGTAAATTTATGCGTTGATCAGGAATATAACACATTTTCCATAGTAAGCATGCCCCCAACATTAGTTTTCATACGAATATCATCAAGTGTAACAACATTTGTTGAACTCTAATTTCCCATCTTTTGACAGTACCAAAATCAACAACTCCGTAGTTCAAGAAATAGTCAATGTTAGGAACACAAACACCTATATATATAAGACATTCATGATCTGAACTGTCCATATCATGACACTCACTAGTTGCCCAAAATAAATTTACAGTAAAACCTTTGCTAGCAATTGTTGTAGTATTTTTGTCATCCACTTATTTCTTTGGTTCTTAATATTGATTTTCTTCCAATTATAACAATTTATCTTAGATGTCTAGTCTCATTACAGTAGTGACACGTCTTAATCTCTTTTTCATCTCTGCACTTGGACCTCTCTCTCGAGTTTAGATGATCTTTAACACCTCTGCTCTCGCTTCTATCTGAAGTGTTGTTAACAATAAGAGCTTATGAACTGTTAACTTCCATATCTTTTCTTATCTTTTCATTGAACAGAGTTTGTTTGATCACATCTAGTGGAATAATGCCATCTGAAATAAAATTACAAATAGTCCCCACTAAAACTAATTTTCAACTTTCAACAAGACCAACCCTACAACTCATCTTCAACAATAATCTTCATAGCAGTCAACTTATTATATATGCTCAAAAACAGATTTTTACCTATTAATTTTAAGTTACAAGCCTATTAATATATGAAGTCTTATTACATTATCTTTCATTTTATAAATGCCTTCTAAATTTTTCAATTCATACGTATCGAACTCTTGAAACATAGTTGTATATATTAATATTAACCACTTCCTTCTAGTTCGTAAAGTCTTTCTCATCCATCTTTATCCAATCTTTATCTTTTATTGATTTAATTTGATGGGTCCATAAATGCTATTATCCTTTTTAATGGTTGTTTTAATCAGATTAAATAAATCCTTATAATATAAAAAGCCATCCATTATCATTTTCAAAATTTTCATTAGTTGATTCTAGCTTAACTATGAAATTATTACTACTCACTTCTTGTTGTTGACTTTCATTAGGTGTTTTTAGGCGCACTACATATTTATATTTAATATTTTTCAATTCTTTTCAAATGGTAACAATTAATACATTAAAAACTTCAAGAGAATAAAAATTATATTCTTTTGAAATTAAAGAAAAAGGCTAAATTTTAATTAGGATACACTAGTTAAAAGGTTATTATCTTACCCACCATGGGTAGTTTAACTGGTTGAAGACCATGACTTTAGAGGCTTACCACCTCAAGGTCCCAGGTTCCATTCCAGGCGAATACACATATTGAAGTGTGGGGGTCATGTCGGTGGGATTCCACAATTAGTCGAGGTGCGCGTAAACTGGCTGGACACCTGGTAATAAAAAGGTTATTATCTTGTGTTACTATAGTAAAAAAGATGAAGGATATAAATATGTATAACGTAATACAGAGAAAATATAAACAATTAAACTATATAATCAAATATGTAATTAGGCATTTGAACATACGATCTCGACAAAATTTTAATGGCCGAAACTCTAGCTTGTCAAAGTTACGTCAAGGCTAAATTCATAGTCCAGGGAAGAACAAAAAAATTGCATGGAACTTGTACGTTATTTCAGTTTGCCAGCAGCAAATTAACATGTATCTAAAAGGCTTAACTAGATTAAACTTGTACTCCCTGTGTACACATAGGTTCTTAACATTTATTTTTTACACGGAGATTAAGAATAAGAAAGAAAAGAGAGAAAAAATGGATAAGTTAGTGGATCCCATTAATTATTGTGAAAAAAATTTACTATTCTAGGAAACGTTAGAAATTAAAGAGACATTCCAAAATGGAATACGTTAAGAATCTATTTGGATGGAGGGAGTATTTATCAATGTTCGTTTTCCATGCGAAGAAAAAAAATCTCTCATATATATATCCCAACAAAATTTGAAAATGCTAAAAGAACAAAACAATTAACCTTCTGTTAAATACCTCTGTTGATGCTTGAGGAGTCTTCAGGTGTTCGCCCTAGCCTAAGTTCAAGGTCCAATTCACCTGCAGAACATTTCTCAACTTCTTCACGGAAACTTCTCGTCTCTATATCACTTCTTCTAGCTAAATTTTCTACAAGTGAAGGATGCGTTAGCACATCTTCTTTCCTTCCATCTCTTTCTTCATCTTCTTCACAAGAAATCCAGGGCCTTTTACGTCCACAATTCCTGTCCTTCGCAGAACTATCATTATCGGTCGACTCCATTTCTAGTAAATCATGATCTTTTGAAGAAGATATATGATTCATTTTCTTGATATCAAAAGGGAATTTAATTTCGGAATATGCATGTAATCTAGCTCTATCTTTTCTATGAATGTTCATGTGTCCTCCAAGTGCTTGTGCATTCGAAAAACTTCTCGAGCAGAAAGTACATGGATAACAAATAGTTTGACCTAATTCCTGGCCACTTGAATTACTCCATATAATTTCTTGAGGGTTTTCTGTGTTGGACATGTTCATTTCGATTCTCTTATGTATTTGTATTGAGGGAGATAGTTTTCAGAGGAAGATAAGTGGTGATCAAGTGACTAGAGGATATACAAATGGTTTTTGTATAAATTTTTCTCAGAGAAACTTGGGCAGGGCTTTATGAGTTTCTTTGGTTCAACACTTCATAATATTATAAGGATGTGTAAGAAAAATAACACACAAACAGACACATGATATAAAATACATTTACATTAGATGACTGAAGTGTCCTTTCAAAATCTATATATAGAAACACAAGTAAAATATACACAAACAAGTCCGCATGCATGAACGGTAAGCTATCGTTAAATTATAAAATATTATCTGGGAACATGGTTTCACTTGTGTTTGGTGTTGACATTCATGTTTATAATATTGAAATAAGCCGGGTTTCCAATTATAGAAATATAGAAGCTAGGTTCCATAAACAAATACTTCATCTGTTTTAAAATAAAATGTAGGTTGATTAGTTTTTTTTCACATAATTTAATTAAAAAATATAATTAGGATTATTATTTTTGTAACTTTTTTAAATTAAAAAATTTTATTTAAAAAAATTAAAAATAATAATTTTAATTATAAATATTAACTATATTAAATTATGTGTAAAAAATTAAACTACCTCCTGCAGAGTATATAGGGATGAGCATCGGTTCAGTCCCGTCCAAATCCCGCTTTAAAATCTCCGTTTGAGGCTCCTCGTTTGGGAATTTTTCAAAAATTGGGACAAGTGTAGAGTTTAGTATATTCCTGTCCCGATATTCGATTTTGGCTTATATTTTTAATATTTATTATATATATATTTATAAATAAATAAATATATATATTTACACTAAAAGATAGCTATAATATTATATTTATAAATTATTAGTTGAGATAAAAATAATTTTATTAAATATTTATTTATATTTTTAATATAAAATTTTAATTTAAAATATAAAAATGTTATAATAATAATAATAATAATAATAATATATTTAAATTATTCAAAATTCCGTGAAGATTTCCAATATCCGATTGAAATGGGGATGGTAGTTAAAATTTGATCCCCAATTAATTTTGAAGCGGAATGGAGAAGTACTCTCCGGTAGGGCTGTTAATGGATCGGAGATCCGATCCGAATCCGATGGATTAGGATATGGATTGAGGTCGATCCGATCCGACGGAGATCCGATCCAAATATTTTTATATAATTTATAATTTTTTAAAATATAACATATTAATCTCATATATATCTTAATATAAAATATTATTATATACATATATATCAAATGTACTGATCCAAAATAGTATAAATATATCAAAATATATATATAACATACGTAAATATAAATTATAAAAGTATAAAGTAATTAAAATATATAATATTATATAAATAATATATATTTTATATATATATAAATAATTAAATGAATAATCCGAATCCGATCCCAAAATAAATAAAACGGATATATATTTACCCCGATCCGATCCGAACCCCTACTCTCCGGTCCCGAATGCCCATCGCTAATAGTACATGAGTTCCATTGAAATTGAAATAAGTGGGTTGACATTTTTCCGTAAAATACTGATCTGTATTGGACACTTTGCAATAGTTTTTGGTGTTAGTTCAGCAAAATGATGTACTTATCCGTGTTTTTCTAAACAACAATATATTTATCGTGACTTAATTACCACGCACAGAAAAGTATGATGCTAAACAATTTTATATACTGATATTTAGTCTAAACTGAAATGTAACACATTATTAAAAATAAAAATGAACCTATTAAATATTTATATCCAGTATATGGCTGACAATTATATAGTCTATTTATAAAAATCGGACTGTTTTATATATATCCAGGGCCGTACCACTGTGTTTTGTCATATAAGTCCCACCGAATTGCTCGTAAAAATATTTAAAAGATGATCATAAAATTGTGTTCATTTTTATTTAAAATTTTCTGGTGTCCAAGTATCAATATTAGTAAGTGGCTGAAATTATGATCTAGATATCGATAATTTAATTAAATTAATTTTATAAATTTTAATGATTAATTAGATAATTAAAAATTATTTAAAGTGATTAACTAAATTATATATAATTTAATAATATTAAGATATTTTAGTGTAATTTTATATTAGAAAAATATATTTTCTAAAGAAATACTTCCTCAGTTTTTAAATAAAATGTAGGTTGATTAGTTTTTTACACATTATTTTTTAAATATTTTTAAATTAAAATTTTTAATTTAAAAAATAAAATTAAAAATTATAATTTGTAACTATATTAACTAGAACATTAAACTACCTCCCGGAGAGTATAGGGTAGTATGACCCTATTTGTGTATCACTTATAAGTGGCTTCAGCTTAGAAGTACAAAAAAAATAATAAATATTTTTTTTTCATACTTCCACTTAAAAGTGATTTTCTCAATTTAAATTAAATTATTTATAAGCTGAAACCACTTACAAGTGACACGGCCTATATGAGTTCCATTAATATTAATTAATATTAAAATAAGTGGGTTTTACATTTTGTTGTAAAATATTGATCTGAGTTGACACTTCTGCGTTAGGTTTTTGGGTTAGTTCAGCAAAATGACGTAATTATCCATGTTTTTTCTTAACAATAATATATTTATTGTGACTTAGCACGCATGGAAAGAGTATTTTGTCAGCTAGTATTACCCTTGGCCGACTTGGGACTTCACCACCAAAAGAATTGCTGGTAAAATTATTAAAAACATGGTCATAAAATTATGTAAAAAGAATTACTGGTAAAATTATTAAAAACATGGTCATAAAATTGTTTATAATTATCTAATGTCCAAGTATCAAACAAACTAAGCGTAGCCTTCTATTTTTATAATTGAAAAAGATAGGATGTACAATAGCGGGATAAAATTCCGACAAAATATGACACTATATGTATATACTAGTATTTTATCGGTGTTGTACACAGTAAAAATTATATAATAAGATTTATAATATAACTAAAATTAAAGACCCTTTATAATCTAAAATATATGAATTAAAAAAATATAATAATAATTGTATTATAAATAATTAATTTAAAAAATAAAAGTAAAAGTGAAATTTTATTAGAATTTATTGACAATTTAGTTATTAGATGTTATTGTCTATCTTTTTTATTGAACGTTATATTTTTTATGTTTCCCTTTTATTATATTATTAATGAAATTTAAATTTATTAAATAAAAAGTTTGTATATTTTTAAATATATAATTGATAAATTTAATTTACATGGATTTAATTTATATTTAGTAAAAAATAATAGATCTATTATAAGATTATATTAGAATATTTAAAAATTATTATTAATTGAATTTTATATAAAAATAAAAAGATTGAAAATGTTGTCTATACACTACAAGAAAAGCGGCATCTTGCGATGGATTTTTTGTAAAGGATCCGTCGCAAGTTAGGCTTCTTGCGACGAACTTATTCTATCGCAAATAACATTGCCGCAAGTTCAATAATCGGTCACAAGTTCGAGTTTCGTCACAAGTTCAAACCGAGGCCCATGATGCCACGTTTCCATCAATATTTTATTATTTTCTGTACTTGCTACATAAATCAATTCTGTCACAAATTAATTTTGAATAAAATATTATTTTTTAATTGCGCGTCTGAATAAAATATTATTATTAACTGGCAACGGATCCTAAAATATCCCTCACGAGTTCTGGAATAAAATATTACTTTTAAAAGCGTGGCTGAATAAGATATTAATTTTTATCTTGCGACGAACGCACAATATTTGTCACAAGTCTATCAAGAAACTCGTGACAGATATTGTGTGTCCGTCGCAAGTTCTGGGAAATAAACTTGCGATATACTTTTCATTCTCCGTCACAAGTTCTGAGGATACAGAAACTAGAAATGCCTGTTTTCGGGCATTTTCAGTCTTCGAACCTGTTTTCTATACCTGTTGCCCATACAAAATAACCAAAACCAAAACAACACCTAAATATACCAACCAAAACTGTATAAATCGAATACCAATGCATTACTATAAACCAAAACAACTACTTTCATTTACATACACATAAATCGATACTTATAATGACGATATAATTTGTCCAAGTGTGTGTGTGTATATATATATTAGAGAATTAGAATTTACCTTATTACGTGCCGGACCGTTGCGTTTATATACGTCGTTAAAGACGGCGACCATGACATTCACAACTTCCCCACATTGTCTCTACCGAGAGCGGGTGGTCTTTAGGCAGAACAGACTCTCCTTGTGCAACCTCCTGCGCTAATATGCGAACTTGGTCAGGTTGGAGGTCAAACTCGTTAGGGTGCCCGGCCCGTAGCGTAGGCACTAGTCCGGTCCATGACCTGCATAAATAGGTCATCACGAATGCTTGATACCGTGGACCAACCGCTACTATCCTCTCCCTTACGCCGCGGAGCCCGCACCTGTCCTGGACCTATAATTCAACACAAGTATTAGTAAACGAGTATACATTGCAAATTCAATAAAAACAATGATCATTATGAAGTAGAACTAAAAACTACCTAATACGTTGCTCGCCTTAAGGCGTGGCAGATCCAAGACCGTATTCTTCCTTGGTCCTGAAGTTGCCTCTACCCACTCCTTAATCGGTCTCGTCACTGGGTCCACTCCATTTTTGTGATAAATATCAAGATAACGATCCTCCATATGATTAATATATGTCAATAGCAAACATAAAATTGCATATATAAACAAAAATTAAGACTTACAAGTAAACATTATAATGCACAAATGAAGATATACCATAATATCGTGGACCTCCTGTGACACGACTGTCTTCCCTTTCTCCTTATTGCGGTAAGTATGCGTATCAAGGAAGACCTCGGCTCAAATGGGGGGTCTGCCTAGACTCTTCTCCATGTTCTATCCAATGTATAAAAATATAGATGGTTAAATGCATGAACACTTGCAATATATGTGAACAGTGATAGTAAATGCAAATGTTAGGTGTATATACCCTAGCACGGCGATCAAATGTGGTAGCACCACTAGAATGAGGAATGCGCACATGAGTACGAGCATCTATTGAAGTTTTGGACCTCTTTTGGTGCGTCTCCAAACTCCACCACTCGAGAAGCCCCTTCCAGAATGTGAACATCCGCTGCAAAGTCAGGAAATCTACTGTCAAACTGCTTCCATTACTCCCTGTCAGTCGGGTGTGTAAGAACTCCGTCAGTTACTATCTTGTTCTTCTACTGTTTCATTTTCTCAGCAATGATAGATGACATGTACAGTCGCTACAAACGGGGTGTGAGAGAAAAATATCTAAGGATTTTCCTCGGAATGGTTAAGCTACCACCCCCAACAGCATCCTTATATATAGGAAACCCACAATAACTGCATACCACCTTGTGGCTATCATCCCCGTAGTACAACATGGAATCATTCTCACATGCATCTATTCTTTGATATCCCATAGGCAATCCCTTAAACATTTTCTTGATATCATAGTAGTCCTTCGGAAGCGTATGGCCTTCAGGTAGTACAACTATAATAAGAGTAATCAACTCATCAAAGCCTTTATCACGGCACCCATGGCTATTCTTGAAGTACAATAACTTGGTGACGAACAATAACTTCGTAAATTTGTATTGCCGGGATATATTGACACCCCGACATCGTTCACCAAGTTATAAAAGTGCTAGCTTCTTCATTCAGCTCCTCATGACGCCATCCACCGACACTACTACCTTCTACATTACTCTCTCAATAGCTTAGACCAGCCGCATCCCTCAACATTTCAAACTGGTCAAAGTAATCTTCATTACTATTAGACGGCCCTCTTGAACAATCTCCAACCATTTCACTATGGAATGTCCACATGGTATAACTTTGACAAAATCCATTACTTAAAAAATCGTACTCCACATCATCTACACTTTTGAACTGAACATTTCTACATCGTGAACATAGACATCTAATAAAGTTATTCGGCTCCGTATTATTTGACATGGCAAACTGTAAAAAATCTTAAACCCCAGGTTGATATTCTTCCAAAATAGCTATGATCCCGGGTATAATTCTACGGGATATCCAACTACGATCATTATATGACATCTACAAAATACATTGAATTATATTTATTACGAATCTAAGACGCATATATGAACATATATTTCAAAATTTAAAATGCATATACATGAACATATGTGAGCAATAAAACATATTTATAAACATGAAATTAACAATATATACTTACATTGATGTTGTTGACGAAGATCATTGCTTCAATATGTTATTTAGATATAAATTTGGAGATTTATGTGGGTGTTATGAGAGAAAAATTGAGAGAGTAAAACTGAAATGGGGATGAAGAAGGTACTGTAAAAGTGGTTGTGAACTTGCGACGGACGGACACAAATTCCGTCGCAAGTTCATTAAAATAGTGTTTTTTTACGTACATGCAAGTTGGCAGAAGATATTGTTTTTGGTGAGGCAAACTTATGACGGAACCAATCTTCTGTCGCAAGTAAACTCGCGACGGCAGTAGAAATCCGTCGCAAATTCGAACGAAAATATTATTTTTTTATGAGAGAAATTACGTAAATAATAAAATAATAAACTTGCGACTGAGAGACACTTCCGTCACCAGATAACTTGTGACGCATTACCTATTCCGTCGCAAGTACTTTGGCGAGCATTGACTATTCAACGCGCGAGAGTGAAGAATTAATAAAATAATAAACTTGCGACGGATTGTTACAGCCGTCGCAAGTTAACTTGCGACTGACTCGAGTATCCGTTGCAAGTTTCCGCCAAGTTCAGTCCGTCGCAAGTATCCGTCGCAAGAGAGTGCTTTTCTTGTAGTGATACTAGCCTATCTACACTGTAAAAATGAAATATTATAAATAACAAAAAAAATATTTATTCTAATACACTAAATTACCATTAGATTATTACTAAAAAAATAAATTTATAATTATTAAAATATATTTTTCAGCCTCACTTAACGATAATACTTAGGACTTAAGAATTAAAAAAAATATAAGATATAAATATGCAATTATATAAAATAAATA
>JAUEJK010154168.1:0-11010 GCA_032274865.1 Eryngium alpinum
AAGCCTCCAAGCCTGTAACATTGAAATATTTCTAAGATGATGGAGAAAGCATAAATCAGCTTAACATACTTCAACTTCTACTTTAAATGAAGTTACTTGTACCTACAGCAGATACTGGCTTGGAAAATGAACAGAAACTTCCACCAGGGTAGCCATTGTGCTTCAAAAATCTGAAAACAATAAAAAAAAAAGAAGTATCATACATTTGGACATGGACTTAGTAACTACTGGAATCACACTTAGACATTTCTACAATCAGCACCTTCAGTAGAGTCTGGCCCTAGTTTGGTTCAATCTTAGGACATGGAAAAGATTAATTGGTAGGGAAAGTGAATGGTTAACAAGACAAATGAGAAGTAACAAATGGGTGGTATTGAATATTGATTAAGGTGTGTAAGGGATGGATTTTCTTTCTTGTCCAACCAAACAACTTCAAATGGATTCCTCTAAATTCCTTCCCTTTGCACACGTTCCTTTTAGCCAAAGGGGTGAGTGTTAAATTGTCAGCAAAGAATGCTTACTGTTACGATACACTGTTTCAGCAATATAAAATTTGCTCGCTTTAAATAAAACAATAGCCAGGATATGTAATTCTTCAGAGTTCATGAATATGTTACTTGAACTCGGCTGCGAATGTCGAACATGGATATTGTGTCCAAGTGCCGGACACCACAATATTTTGAAATTTTTGCAATCTTTTTTGGCTCAAAATGTTGTGTTGTTTGTCTTTACCCATGTCTGAATGGAGTGTTTGACACGGTACTCGAGCCTACGTTTAGAGTCCGGGTAACATAAGTTATGGAAAATCCATGTATATTAGCACTGTAGAAGGAATCAATTGTTGCTACAAAATCAATATAATGCTTAACAATAAAGGTTAAAAATGATAATGATTGAGCTACAATACCACTTCAAGATAAAACCTATCCGTTCCAACTTTATTCCAGCTACACATTACAACATATTGCTAGATATTCGATCGGAGAAAACATCTGCCTAAGTGAATTCATTTGTACAATTTCACAAGTCTCCAAACCAAAGACCATGCCCCGGATTAACAATGCGAGTAAAACAACTCTAGTTTTAGTAAATAGCATACAATAATAGGTTGCATTAGACTTAACATCGTAATCTACTAATAAGTGGTGTATATCAAAAATTAGATTACCTCTTGCATATACCTTGTCTCAGAAAGCAAGATGTATTATTACGAGTTTGGACATGCACATGTAGGCTGCTTTTAGCTGTGAAATGCTGCAAAAATAAACAGTCAACTGGAGCAACTTAGAACACCAAATATGAGAGAAATAATACATTAACAAGGACCACACCATTGTTTACACTATGTTAAGTAGGAGAAATTAACAAGAAATTTTACCTTGTTCTTCTGTGTTACTGCTAATGTATTTCATGAGTTTTAATTACCTTAAAAATAAACAATAATTGCAACAAATTTATTACCAGAACAAAAATCTAAAGGAAACAGCTAGACATAGTTTATTCATCAGAAAATCTACCAAAACTAAAATTCATCTTAGTTTAGGAGAAATGCAAACACACACACAAACACACACACATAAACAATTGAAAAAGTTTGTTATCCAGAAGAATAAGGTAAGAAGTAAGAAAATTACATTACATTGGTGAAAGTGAAGAAAGAGTGAAGAAGATACTGTCATCGCCATCTTGCAATTTCCCCAATCCCAATGCTCGCTCCTTCCCTCCCCTTCACCTTCTCTATCTCTTGACTCTTTTATTTCGTTTTATAAATTCTTTATTTATTTAATAAGTATAATTATAATAATAATTTATTTATTGAATATTCAGTTACTTTTTTTTAAAACGAATATTCAGTTACTTTATTGTATAAGAAAATATTATAGAAATACTATCAAATTTGGTATATTTTTTACAGAAAAAAAACAGTTAATAGTGATTCAGGTTCAGATTTAATAGTAAATAATCAGTTATTAAATTAAATTAAGTGAATAACGAATTTATTGAAGACGACGATCTAAATGCATCAGTTTCATATAAATAAATCCCACTAGGTTATACCCCTTTCCTCTCTGATTTCATCGGACGTTTCTATGGTAAATCTTTACTCTCTCACACACACTATACATATATATATATACCTGCTTATATGATTCTTATGATTTTGAATTTGATTAGGTTAAAGTCTATTTATAATTCGATTGCTCTGTGTAAGTATGTAAGTATTGATTTAGCTGAAACTTTTAAAATGTGAATTGTTAATTTAGTAGTTACATGCGGAAAGCTGTTGAGTTTGGCTTGAAGATGATTACTACATAGTAGTTTTAGTAGTACTATGATTTAGGCATTTAGTGGTGAGTGAGTGTTTTAAGTACAATGTAATGTGTGATTCTTGAGTTCAGTTACTAATTTCTGATCATAATAACATATATTCGAGTGAGTTAATGTAATGAAAATGTAACTTGATGTGTATAAGTTAGGCTATGGCATAGAGAACTTCAAAATAGGAGTTAAATATATTGGTGTTTTTAAGGGTTTCCTTTGAAACATTTGATAGAAACGCATTTCTTCTAGATCCCTTACGAAACTTGTTATTCGATTCATTTGTCCCCTGGTTTTTGACAAACAAAACAGTCTCTTCTTTCCATCAAATTTGTAATTTTCAATTATCAAGATTACCAAATTTATTTTGGTAGACTCCGTCCCTTTCTGGTAAATTTTGAAAATTACGAGTTGAAGGTTGCAAGTGTATACAACTCTAAATTCTGTTTATTTTATATTAGGAATCATCTAGTGCTGTTGTGAGTGCTAGATTAATATAAAACTCTCAAATTAGAACTCTTCTATGTTTACAGCTTTACGAGGCCTCTCTGGCTTTCAACAGAAATGAAAGATTCAACTACTTAGCCAGAAACTTATCAGAAAAGCCAGACAGTGGATCATAAATAGACTACACCAGATAGGATTGATTATTACTAAAGCAAACCATTAAGGGGAACAAATCATGTGTGAGTTAGTGAGTTATGAGTGAGCAGGGTTGTAGCAATGATTTTAGGAGTCATGTGCTAAAGAAAAAAATGTAGCCCTATAAATAATTCAAATATATAATATAATGTTAGAGAATTGTCACCAGATTTTGCATAACACTTGTTTTCATAAAACGTATTCACGCTCATTTAAAATTTCCAAGATGTGCCCGCATTTTATACTTAGTTTCTACTACTATTACTATTGGACTCTTAATTTGAGGGCCCTTTTAAATTTGAGGCCCTATGCAATAAGGCTCCTTGCGCACCCTCAACGACCCCCTAGTGCATGAGCTACTGCTACATGACTAAATTAAAATTATTAGAAGCTACACAAGTAGCCACTTAAGCAAGTTATCGGTCTCCATACCCGATGGCTTGTGTGGATATGTTTGCTTCTCGTTACATGTGATCGATCAATGCTTATTATTATGTTTTATATGTGCAAAAAAATTGCTTATTATTTCTTATTCACTTTATTTGAGAACTGAAAAATCAAATATTTTAGTATTAAATCTGAATTTAAAATTTTATTTGATATATATATTTTTTTAAAAATATTTAATAAAAATATATGTTTTAATCAGCTCAATTTATGTGAAAATTTGTCAAAGAATAAATAAATAAAAACAGAAAGAGTATATAAAAAAATATTTTATAAATATTAAAATTGGTAAATCATATAAAATTGGTATATTATTAATTATGAATAATATATAACTGAAAAGAAAAATAAATTATTAATAATGAATTTGATTCAAATTTAATACTAAAATATTTAAAGATTCGATTCTTAAATAAAGTGAATAAAAAATTTAATGCGGCCGATCTAAATTCATCAATTTCATATAGATCCCGGTAGTTTACCAAGTTCCAACTACGGTAGATCCATTTCCTCTGTGATTTCATCGAACGTCTCCATGGTATCTCTCTCTCCAGTCTCCACACACATATATATATGTATATGTCTACCTCCTTATATAGTTGTTACGATTTTGAATTCGGTTAGGTCAATTTTATATGATGTATTTGTGATTCGATTGCTCTGTGTAGCCATAGTAATTGAAGTATGTAATTGTTGTTTTAGCTGAAGCCTTTTATTTGTGTAAATTGTACTTCGTTAATTTATAGGATTCATGTGGAAAGTGTTGAGTTTGGCTAGAATATAATCCTTAGATAATAGTTCTAATAGTAGTGGGATTATGGGTGAGTGAGGGGTTTTAAGAAAAATTTAATGTATAATTTGCGAGTTCAGATAGGCTCTAGGCAAGATTTTGATAATAATAAAATAACTTTAGAATCTCACATTAAAATTTAACTTGAGATATGTTTCACAATTGCATACAGAATTTCAAATAAGAGTTGCTTAAACTATATTGGCGTTTTATTTAGGTCTCGTTTGAAACATAATGCTAGAAATGTATTTCTAGATTCCTTAATAAAGCTTGTTATTTGATTCATTAACAAATGATAGCCCCCTGGTATTTGACAAACAAAATGGTCTCTTCTTTTCATTAAATTTGACACTTCTTAATTATCAAGATAACAAAATTGAATTCTAAACTGAAACCCTTTTTGCTTTTTTTTTGCTTTTTTTTTTTTTTAAATTTACGGATTGAGGGTTGCAAGTGATACAAATCTGAACTATGATTCCTCCATTTTACAAATTATTTTTTTGCTGTTGTGACTGCTACATTAGCATAAGATTTATTGGACCCTCTTTGGCTATGATGGAAATGAAGATTCACATCTTGAGCAAAATCTTCTTCCGAAAGCCAGAAATTGGATAGTAAATAGATATCACTCATATCGCATCATGATTAATGATAGAAACTGTTAAGAGGTGTAAGTCGTACTTTTGTTACACGTGAGCTAATCCTAAATGGACAAGTGAAATTGCTAGAAGGTATGCAAGTGGCCACTTAAGCAAACTATAGGTCTACACAGACCTGATGGCTTGTGCCAATATATTTTTTTAAAAAAAATAAAAAAATCTGCGAACGAATTTGCCAATTATTATTTTTTTATATGTGAATATATGACTGTAGTATATAGTATTTATTGCTGGTCTGTATCTTTCATTGTTCAGTTCTTTTTCCTTGGGTTTTGGTTTTGAGTTCTTATTATTGTTTGTTATGAAGCATGACATCTGAAGAAATGTGTTTGGTTGTATAGTATTATTTGAAACAGCATTTTACTGCAGATTTCCAATTATACATACTTTATACATACATAAATACATACAGACATATATATATATATATATATATATATATATATTCTCATTTCTATGACATACTGTCCTACTTTTTCTGGTTAGTAGTGATTATGCTGTGTTTTGATTGTTGTTGGTTTTGTTAGGGCCGTCTTCAACTGGATCCATTTCTCAATGAACTTACAAGCATGTTTGAGCGCAATACAGAGAAAGGCTCTGTTTGGGTCACTTTGAAACGATGTAATTGTCTCCTTTTATTTTTCATGTAGTCATATAAATTTTTCACTTTTTCTACCTTAGTCCTTTCCCCGTCCCATTCTTTATCTTTTTACTCCCTCCTCTCCTCTCCTCTCCTCTCTTTCTTATTTATTTAATGAATTATTGAGGTAATGTTCTATTTAATCTAAGATTCTGATGTAATGGTGTGTGCTTCTATTTTTTCTTCTCAGCAACGGATAAATCTAAGGCTCAACTGAATAAGATGAAGACCACAGGGGTAGCAATTGAGTCCAAGTGTCTTGTTCGAGCATCTGATGGAAAGAAGAACATATCTACTTTGGTAATACCATAGATTAACCTCTTGGCTCTATTTAATCTGTTTACTGCTCTAGTATTCTATTGCTTCCTGTTTTGCATCTATTCTGCTCCTGCTCTGTGGTGATAACTAACTAAATTATGCTGATAATTGTTTATTTTAAAATCAATCCCCAGCTTGGTCTATGTAAGTATAACTGATAATGCTTTAGGCTGTGGAACACATCAAGAATAATGATGATCGAGATGTGGTCAATAGAAGTATAATCATTGGTCACACCTTTAAGCTTGATCCAATCAATATTTGTACTTATTGAAGCAATTGGTATTAGCTCATTTAATATGTCTAAATTTTTTATTTAACTCCCTGTGTATCGGGGTCCTGGAGATTTGTTGATGAACGAAGACTAACTGGTCACATTTATTCCTATAATCAAGGAGTTGGCAGTGCATATCGGGTTGTCGATGCATTGAGCACAGTGTTTTAAACAACCTTAAACGTAGTTAAGCATTCGAGGGACCTTTTAGCACATAATCATCTAGGCGAATGATTTAGTGAAAAGTCAAACAGATTATTTTAATATTACTTTTTATATTAATATTATTATACAAAACTACTCTTGATTCTATGTATCAGTATTGTCATAAATATATTATATAAAACAATAGAAGCCTTTAAGCTACTTTTTTGTAAATTTATTAGCTAATAATTAGTACTTCATTCTTGCTTGTTTACCAATTCTCATTACTATTTAATTTTCTTACTTTATTTTAAGAAATCTATTTAAAATTGGCTATATCCCTGCTTAATCTTCTTAATTTCCGCCTAAATAAACGATTTTAACCCGCTTGATGTAAAATGGTGCCATTTGGTCTTAGGATCTTAATAGACTACTTAATCCACTTTCTGGAACAGTGGCTGAGCATAGATATTTTTTTTGAGTAAAACGAATGAAAGGAAATAGGCCTTTTTTTTGTCTATTTTACTTATAATTGTGTATATTTTTTAATGGGGAAGGAGTAAATGAGGTTTGATCCCCTGACCTTCAGTATTTTTGGCTATTTTAATCGCTCTCCTCTGTTTCTTCTCTCTTATTTTCTCTTAAATTAATTTCCCATCTGGTTCATACCCAATAGGTTCATGATTGAATTTTTCAATGATCTGCATCAAAGTATATTTAAGAGGATCCCACTGGCTTCCCTTCACTTTTTGAGCAGCAGATCAAAATATTTCAACATGCCTTCTTCTTGAATTCAATGTAATTTATTGGGACTTGCCTGCAGTTGTAAATGCTACTAAAAAATCACATGTCAGGTTCAACTTAGAATGTCCATTTGTATTTGTTATACTACTCTACTAGTTAGTTTCTAACTATTTGAGGCAAACATTATCCTGAGATGCACCAGTAACTGCATTAGTTAAGATTATTTGATTTACTATTAAACTCCTAGAATGGAACCAAATAAGTATGTCTCATGGTCATCCATACTCGAGAGAGACCAAGAAAAAATAACTAAGGCAAAATAATAGGAATTGCATCAATGACCGATTGACTGCATGTGTGTGCGTATATACTCTATAATAGGATTTGACAAGGGTATGAGTATTGGACAGAGAAAAAAACTTTGCTTAAATTGTTGAGGCAGTTAAGCTAGTTTATATGTTTTCTTTAGTTGTCGGCATTAGGAACTTGCAATTGCCGTAGGTGAAGATATATCTTTGTTCTTCATCCTCTTTCATAGGCTTGATATTCGTTGCTGCTCTCCTAATCTGAATGAACTGGTTTGCTTGCTTGAATAGGTTGGGGCGAAGGATCACCAACGCTTCCAAGCTTCGTATGCAACTATTCTAAAGGCGCACATGACTGCTTTGAAGAAGAGGGAAAGGAAGGACAAGAGAAAATCAATGGAGGTGGACAAGAAACAAGGCGGCAGCTCTAAAAAACGCTCTTCTACTAAAAAGACTTGAACTGATTTCATATCTTGTCCTTCTTTGTATGCTTCTGAAGTTTCTGCAGATTTGAGCAAACAGCAGAGATGATATAGATGGGTTCTGTTTATTATTATTGTTAGATGCATCAATTGTTAGTTTTGAACTGGGAACATCTTTTTATGAAGTGGTTTTAGTTAATCAAACCAGATATCTGAGGTCTGTTTTCTATTTCTGCATTTTGTGCACCTGCACTAAATTAGTGAATTTTATTCGGGTTTCTACATTAACCACAATGTGTCCTAGTTCTGTGGAAGAGAACAAAGCCTAAACTGATTAAAATTGAACTACGTATTTTTTGTAATAATATAAGGAAACGTGTCTAATTTCGAAATTAATTTGCTCACTGGTGTTTCTATTGTAGAGGTATAGTTCAATACAATTAAAATAACTAATATTTTGAAAAAGATAATACTTCCTCCATATTGCTGGCTTTTTGCACCTATTTTTAATATTTAAAAGTAATATAATTAAACATATTTCTTTGTAAGTTTTAAATTTTAAAATATGTATAAATAATTAACAAGTCAAAAATGATAATATAGAAATTTATTTAATTTTAACTCGCTAAAGAAAATTTATAAAATATTCGCTATAGGGATTATTTTTTTCGGAATAAAATTTGATGGTATAATAAATTTATAATTTTTATTTTTTAACAAAAAATTAATAATTAAAATTCTAACTAACTAAAAGAAGTTTATAAACAATAATTTTATTTGTACAGTTAAAGCACTGCAGGCTAAAAAGTAAAAAAAAACACCATTTTCTTTAAAGAAATTTCAACATAATTTAGAAAAATACTATAAAATTTTCTATCTAACAATTATTAAATTATTTATATAATAATAAACCATAAAAAAACAGATTAAAATACCCTCTCAACAAATATATTAACTAAATACAATATACTGTAATAACAAATATCAGTAAGTAATGATTAAAATTAATTCTAACTTAATTCCATGTTCTTGTTTTTTATGTTACACTAAAGTGAGAAATAGAGAAATAGAGAAATTTGAGAAGAGGGGAAAGTTTTCTGCTTTCCTAATTATTTCTCTCCCCGTACAGAGCAGAGCTTCTGAAAGCTTTAATGGAGATAGAGTGGTATTACGAAGTTGAGGCGGTAGCCACTTTCATTCGCACTCGCAACTTTCGCAGAGTTGCTTTGCAGGTACCACCTCCCTCTCTCTCTCTCCCTATACACACACACCCCCCCTACTGTAACATACATAAACCCCTCTTCTAAAACCCTAGAATTATTCAACAGAAATTTAAACAAACTCAATATTGATCACATCCCACACTACCATTTTTTAATTAATTGCTTGGAATTATTGCATTTCCTTAATTTCAACTTATTATATACTTATTCCTTTTATTTTTTTTAAGTAATCGTAGATTGGATAAATTTTGTCCTTCAATCCAAGTAAAAATTTCAGATGTTCGAAGTATCACAGAACAAATGTAATGAAGATAATTGTTTTATACAGGTCAAGCTATTGTATTGTGTGCTGGCTCAAAGAGATATGAAATTGTGATATGTGTATATTAAAGTCTCAAAACTTCAGTTTTGAAATAAGAGTAAATCAGTATATTGGACTTGTTAAAGGAAAGAGATACTTGCGTTGAACTAGGATTACCTTCAAGACTTCAATACTCGATTATATGAACTAGGAATACAAAAATGAATTTGTAGGGAGAAGAATGGGCAGAGATAAGAGGAACAACTTAGGTAAGTATATAAGAGGCCTAAGCTAAGTCCATATTTGTCATAATCCTTGAAGTAAAGACAGTAAAATACTTGCGTGCTTTTATAGGCTTACATTTGCCTATCTCTTACCTTACACTTTGGTGATACATAAATGGCCTAAGTAACTCATGAAAGACCTACACATTCTAGATACCACCAATAAATTGGTAAATTGTCAATTTGTCATGACTTGACCAAGGTCCAATAAAATTATTTTATATTAGGGTTCCAATATTTGTTCTTGTTCCAGTATTGAGAATACATTGATATATTCATATTTATCTTATTTATTCATGTTCTTTATGGGTCCAATGTATCTAGTTATTTTCTTTTAAAGAATCTATAGTCTAATGATTTAGTGCAACCTTTTGTGGCCTGCATTATCAGTTCCCTGATGAGCTATTGAAGGAATCTACAAGAGTAGTTAGGGCATTGCGCAAAAAGCTTCAGCTACTAGCAAGTTCATGTGGTGAAGTCATAGAAGTCCAGACTGGGTTATATGTAATGGCCGATACTGCATATGGTAGCTGTTGCGTTGATGAGGTCGGTGCATCTCACATTAATGCCGACTGTGTCATTCATTATGGTCATACATGTTTGAGTCCGTGAGTAGACTTGGGCACTTCTTATTCATTATTCTTAAGGTTTCCTTACCATGGGTATTGTTGGATCTATATCTAGTACATGTATAATCTGGTCTTTTGATTCCTTTGTCGTCTTGTCATTGTATATTGCAGTACGTCAAAGCTTCCAGCATTCTTTGTTTTTGGAAAAGCTCCAATCAGTACATCTGACTGTGCAAAGAATTTACATGATTTTGCCCTGAACAGTGGCAAGCCTGTTTTGGTAAGCTGATGCAGTATGTCTTTCTTCTAATTTCCTAATTTACTTTTGAGTTCGAAGTTTATATAAACTTGACTTGTTATTTGCATTATTACTTGACAATTGGAGGCATAGTTTGATTATGATAAGAAATAAAGGATAATGTTTATCTTCATTTACTGCATTGGCGTATCTACGAACTGCATAGAAATAGGTAAACTTGTTAAAAGCTTTCATTGTTCCATAACTATGAATATGAGTAGGGACTTCAGATACCATGAGAAACTGCTTTGAGGACTGCTGATGCATGTGTCATTGAAATTGTTTGTTTGAATTCTGTTAACTTAATACATTGTTAAAAGCAAAGATGAATTTCTCTTCTAAACCTTCAGGGAAGTAGGTTTTGATGCTCTCTAGTAATCCCCCAATATCTTGTCACTGATTTGTGTGGGAGTTGCTTGTGGTCACATTTGTAGTTTCTTTCTAATCATAAGCAGATTCTTCTTGTATCTGGAAAGAAATTTTAAAATCTGTGATGAACCTTACCGCTGCAGTGCTGCTACTATATTTCAGTTAAGTGTCCTACTATTGTATCTTTTTTTCTTCATTGACTGGTTTCCTCCACTGGGTAGGTTCTCTTTGGGCTGGAATATGCTTATGCAGTTCAAGAGAT
>JAUEJK010154382.1:0-11008 GCA_032274865.1 Eryngium alpinum
AGGTGTCTTTGGTTGTAAGCGAAACATGAACTCTCTTCTTCGTTTGAACCTTGTAGTAGTCCTGCTATGTATTTTTTGCCTATCTTGAAATGTGTAGAAGAGAACTCAAGAAGTGAAGGTCAATTGTGGTTTAGCAAAGATGGTTAGTATGGGTGATTATAGGTTAGTGTGGTCAGTAGCAGTTAGAAATATTGGTCCAAATGTTTTACTTTGCCCTTATAACGTTATCGTAGCAAAAAGGAAGAGGTAGTTTATTATAAATCCATTGTCTGTTTTATACACTTATTTAGTTGAGAATGGTAAGTCAAACGAGTAATATCTCATCTCATCGGCTGGCCTGAGAATAGGGTCTGCAGAGGTGGAGGATAAGAATGAGTTGATTAAATATTGGTGCACATACTCTGTTGAGGATAAGTATGTTGATATAGACATACTCTGTTTGAATGCAATGCAAGGTGAAAGATCCAGAGAGTCGTCTCCTCTACATGCGTGTGTATTGGTATAGAAAGTTGTAAAAATTAGGTGAATACCAATGCCCCATGTTATTGTAAGAAACCAAAGCTGCTTGTTAAGTTTCCACTTATGGAAATGGAAGGTGACCTAACCATTTTTGGTTGTATTAATTATTATGGTCTTTCACCACCCAAATTACGATACATTACATTACATGTATTTTACCTACATTCCCAGCCTTGATATTGTTTGTATAGTAATTTAGACAGTAAGAGCAATGCCGACATCCCAAAAATATATTTATCATTCTGAGTGCTGCGGACATCATAAGAGTATTTATCATTGTGAAGTGCCGTAGAAACGGGTGATGATTGGAGAGGCCATGTCCTAGTCAAAATTTAAAATGGTAGATATAAATATTAAAGTTATAACAAAAATAATCTATTTAAATTATATTCATAAGTTTGATATTATAAATTATATATTTATTAGTGTTAGATTAATAATTTTGAATTTACATTAATATATTTATAAGTTTAATAATTAATTATTAATTATTTAAAATATATATTATTATTATTAAATAATTTGCTAATCAATTCATTATGATATAATAATTTGGTATATTATTGATATTTATTTTATTTTATTTAATATTTTAAAGTAATAAGATAAAATTAATAAATTTTCTATATTTATTATTGATTTTGATAATAATTTACCGAGAAATGAGTGTTTAAAAACAGCGTAAATATGGGGCTTACACACATGGTCCACAGTAGCAAAACGGGTCAATGAGTATAATTATAATAAAAAATATATTTAATTTATTTTTAATTATATATACTATAAAATTTTTATAAAATATTAAACAATCAAAGTATAATACCAAATATGTGATAATAAAAATACAAAATGTGTCAATTAAAATATAAAACTTTATAAATGTCCTTGTTTCTAATGAATAATATCTAAAATTAGCATTAAACGTAATTATCCAAAGTATCAAGATGCTTTATTTGCAAAAATAATATATAATATTATATATTAAGTATCAAGATGCTTTATTTGAATAAATAATATATAATACTGTATATTAAGCTAGAATTTACATGTAAAGAGCCTAACATTCAAACTTTTTCACATAATTTTTAAGCTCCATCTCTTATACTGTAGGATAGTAGATACGCTGTATTTATAGTTTTTTAGGTATGAATATATATATATATATATATATATAAAAAAAAACTTCTTATTAAATTAGAACTCTATGTGTATTTTTTTTTTCACGTTACCTATTATTTTTATCATTATTAATACTAGCAAATTACCCGTACGATGCATGTCGTATTAATAAATATTTAAAAATATATTTTAATTTATATTTCTCATCTTTTAATTATTAATTTATATATAATTTTTAAAATGTAATAAATTATTTATATTTGTAACAATAAAATAAATAAATTAATATTAAAATCTTAAATTTCCCCTTTCCGTGATAATTAATTTATATAAAATAAATAAATAAATAAATAAATATTATAAAATTTAAACAATTTTGCTTTCTTGTCTCTTCATAACTAATTTACATATTTAAAAATAAATAAATGGACAAATTGTGTACATATAAAGTTTAAAATTTCATAAAAGTTTTGTTATAGCCAATTTATATAAGTTTAAGTTATTAAATAATTAGGCTTCTACGTTGTTAATAATGTCCTCACAAATAAAGTATCAAAGTTGTTAATAAAATCTTAATAATATTAGATATATATGGATTATGATTACAATTCCTAAACTAAATACGACTTTTTAGTTATTGAAAAAAATTCTAATAATATTGGATATATACCATTTATAATTATAATTCCTAAATTATTATAGAAATCCTAATTTAAATTTTATTACAATTGAATGATGTGAACGAACCAAAGATTCTTTATTTGCCTCCTTATATATAGGTATATATAATTTAAAATATAAGTACAAATATTATAAAACTTGGTTTATATTATATTAATATGAGTATAAATATTATAAAATTTAATATATATTTAATATTTTAAAAAATGTAAATGGGTTTTCGGGTTATAATGGATTTGTATGGGTTGGGTTACTTGGGTTCAGGTTATATGGATATGGGTAAAAAAAGACTCGTATTTTTTTAGATCGATATTTTCAAGACCCTAACCGAACCTTGAGTTCGGGTTAAGACTTTGGGTCTTGACCCGTTTTGCCGGCTCTAGGTCCATTAGCGTGTGCCGTCTATTACATTTCAATAAATTTATATCTTACAAAAGAGCTAGAAAGATTGGACGCAAAGAATTAATAAAATATAAAATTTGTATGATAAAATTAATAAAGGAAATAAAATAATTTATTTTAAATAATTTAATTTAATTTAATAAAATCAAATAAATAAATAAATAATATAAATAAAATAATATAAATAAAATAATTATATTCTATTTTAAAATATATTCCATTTACAACTTATTCCTTCTGTTCAACTAACCAGAAAGGATGATCAACTTTCACCACCATCAAACGTGTTTTTTAAGATTAATATTCTTTAAAATGCGAATTTCTCATAAATAAAATCTTTTAAACATTATAACGAATATGTATTTTCTATTAAAAGGTGTACATAACATTTTCAACAAATATCATACATTTATGGTGGTGATTAAATTTGGGTTATTATTTACATAACGTAAGATTTATCATAAGATTATTTTGTTCAAAAGAAAAAAAAAATTATATCCCCACTTAACTTTTATAAGATTTATTAATATTTAATAATTAATCATAACATCTTTTATTGAATATCTCCTTAGCTAGAATATCTAGATTAAGATTCTAATCTTGTGAAGATAAGATATTTCAGTATAATTTTCCTATACACAAAGATATGAGAAAATTATAACTAGTTTACAATTTAATTTCTTTTATTATAATAATATATAGTGATTCATAATATTTAGAGAGGTTGATGCTCCTACGTATTTAGGTAAGTTAGTCAATGTTAAGTAAAAAATTACAAGTCGAAACTTTTTTATAATAAATTAATAATGAGACTACAATCGTTCCTCTAGTTAACTAGAATCAATTAAAATACATCAAAAATCAATCTTAACAATACATCATCATATAAGATAGAATTAAAAAAATAACAAAAAAATCACACCCAAAACGCTAACTAGTAGAAATTCAAACTAAAAAGTGTCTCCACTATTTTTTATACTACATATTTAAATACTCCTTAAATACGTATTTAGAATATTTTTCTCGTATTTAGATAGGTGATAAAATCTAGACAGAAATCACAAGAGAATCTTAATGCACCCTATTTGATTCTTCTATTTATTTGTCCGTCTTATTTTGATGTATGTGATATATAAACTAGTACTCCATCCGTTCCATTTAATTGTTAATATTTGATTTGAATACCGAGATTAAAAAAATGAAAAAAATAATAAGTGAATAAGTTGATGGGTTCTATTAAATATTATGGAAGAGGAAGTTACTAAAATATTTTAGAAAATATTAACAATTGAAGGTACATCTCAAAATAAAATATATTAATAATCTATTAGAACGGAGGTAGTAATTCACAATAAACTGGCTATTACCGGTCACTACATTTCTCCTTCACCTATAAATATAGTTAAATATACAGAGTCCATTTCATTTCTAAAAATCATCGAAATCAAATAAAAATGATCCGTAGTACAGCGCCAGAGCACCGCCGATCGAAAAATCTGGAGGCGGGTGTATTACGGAAATCGGTGACTAATCTGTGGAAGTTGTTAATGAAACACGTGGCACTAACTTCGAGAAAGCTGTCATCCACCAATTCGTCGACGAATAAGCTGATGTCTACGATCAGCAATAAGGCGATTCAGTTGCGGAGGAAGAAGAGAGTGATGCGCGATGAATTTGACGGTGGAGTGTGGCGGAGGACGATACTGATGGGAGATAAATGCCAGCCGTTGGATTTCTCAGGCGTAATTTACTACGATGGAGATGGAAACAGAGTAAGCGAGTTGCCGATTCGATCGCCGAGAGCAAGTCCGTTGCCGAGTTATGCTTATAAATCGGAGAAGTCATCTGTTAATTAAAGTTCAGCCTGTTGTGCAATAGAGCTGTTAATAATGTTTTCAAATTCTAATAGAAGAATTCAAATTTTGATATATTATCAAGTATGTTGTTGTCTATTATGGATTACCTAATGAATTATATAGGGATGTGTGAATCATGCATGTGGGATTTACGCATAGGGCTGTTTGGCTATCACTTATTATAATTTATACGTGGTTGACTTTTAAAAAAAGTACATATTTGTTACTTTTTTTTTCTTATAAATTTCAGTTACTTATAATTGGGTTTAGCTCCACTTATATTTTGCTTACAAGAGGAAGTTTAAAAAAAATTCTATTTATTATTATTTTTTTCACTTATAAGTTACAGCCACTTTTAAGGACTACAATCAAACACCCCATATATATATATATATATATATATGAGTGTATAAAGGTGGAGTCCTTAATGGTTCAAGAAAATACATACTGAATCAAGTCCGACTTGTTTATATATACTGGTTTGTGAGATTAAAAGTATCCAATTGGATTATAGTTTCTATAAAAGTTAATTTAATATTTTTTAAAATTTAATAAAAAATTATAATTTAAAAATTTTAAAAATATATAATATTTTTTAAAAAATATAATAATTTTATGCATAACAAATATAGAATTAAATAACGCTAGTAGATACCCTATCCTCCTTTTAGGAGGTCCAGGGTTCGAGATTTTAAAATTAATTAATATAAAAAAATTAAAAAAATATATAGAATTAAGTATCATTAATAGAGTTAAGTCATGACAATTGACAAGTTGTTACTATCGCCTCATTGGCAGTCTAGTAGAGGTGATGTGCCCATGGATTTCTCAAGACCAGCAGCTGGGAAGTTAAAACAAACTGGAGCTAAAGGTGCTAATGTCAGGAGTTCTACTTATAATAAATTTGATTCTCTTGCGAAGTTGGCTGATATTGGAACTGATTTCAAGCTTTTATCTAATCATACCACAGCCACGAATTCAAGCATTATGAGCATCGTGTCTACTGATAATCGGCTAGTGGATATTCCTATTCGAGAAATGGCCCATGCAAGTAATATACGAGAAAATGAACAAAAGATTATAGGTTCAAAAGTGAAAATTGTAGATGATCAATTGGCTAATTTAGATGCAGATCTTGTGTATGATATAGAGGAAACCACTCATTTTATGATTGATGATATTATTAAGAACTCAGATGTTGCACATTTAAATTCAACTAGTGAAGGTACGAGCAAGACGGCGAAAAACATCGATCAGCCTCCAGATTCATATCTGACTACTGTAGGTAATACCTGTTCAAATCTCCCCTCTGTTTCCCAATGAATAATATACTTTGTTGGAATGTTAGAGGGCTAAATCAGCCGTTTAAAAGTAAAGAGGTGCGGGATCTCACTCGATTGAATCAGATTGGGATATATGCCCTTTTAGAGACTCATGTAGCTAAAATCCGGATAAACTTTGTATTTAATCAGTTATTTAAGAGATGGAATTGGGCTTCAAACTCTGATAAGTGTAAGAGAGGGTGTCGTATTGTGATTGACTGGGATCCTAATTTGTTTGATGTTAGGGTCTTGTCCTCCTCAGACCAGGCTATCCATTGTCTCGTAAAGCTTGTTGAGTGTCAGAAGTTCCTTCACTATTCTGTTGTGTATGCTGCGAATGATCAAGTGACTCGTCGGCTGCTGTGGCACTCTCTTCGGACACATTATACCTTAGTTGAGACTCCCCTTGGATTATCTCTGGGGATTTTAATGTTTCTCTTGCTGGTGAGGAGACCGTAGGTGGGAATATGGGCATCACTTCATCTATAAATAAGTTTCGTAACTGTCTAGTTGATATTGATTTGATGGACCATCATTATGGATGTGTGCAATTCACGTGGTCGGAAAGTCCTCATGGAGTGGGCATTCTGAAAAAGCTTGATAGAGTTCTGGTGAATCCTTCATTTGTCGATGAATTTTATGGTGCCAAGGCTAACTTCCTGCCTCATGGGGTCAGCGATCATAGACCATCGGTTGTGCAGTTATCTGTAAATAGAAGTTTGATTAAAAAGTCTTTCAAATTTCAGAACTTCTTAGCTTACACAAAAGACTTTATTTCCTTGGTTAAAAGTGTGTGGAGAAACAAAGTGTTGGGGGTCAGAATGTACCAGGTGGTGAGGAAGTTGAAAGATTTAAAGCCTATTTTTAAGGCTGCTGCTTGGTCTTCGGGACATGTTAGTAAGAAGTTAGAATACTTAAAATTTGAAATGATGAGCATTCAGAGAGCTATTGATATTGATCCTACAAATTCTGATCTTAAGGATTGGGAAATTTCTATTATTAAAGCTTATAGAGAAGCGGTCCTAGAAGATGAGAGATTCTTGAAGCAAAAATCCAAGTTGAACTGGTTGAATGTCGGCGACCAAAATAACAAATATTTTCATAATAGCTTACAAGCTCACTTGAATCGCAGGAGGATTTCCGCTATCTTTGATGATTGTGGGCAGATTGTTCAAGGCAAACGGCTGGTGGATCAATTTATCTTGTTCTGTAAACATCTTTTAGGTACAAAAGATAATTGTGCTTCTATTAGAGGGATAGAGTATTTTGTTTTAAATAAAGTTAGTAGCGTAACTTCTACTATGATTAAAGAAGTGAATTTTGATGAAATAAATGCTACTATGTTTTCTATGGGAGATGACAAAGCCGCTGGTCCAGATGGGTACACAGCCAAGTTCTTTAAAAGCGCTTGGGGCATTGTGGGGAAGGATATTTGTATGGCAATTAGGGATTTCTTCTTCAAGGGAAAGCTGTTAAAGGAGCTGAACTCTACTGTGATTTCTTTAATTCCCAAAGTGGGTAACCATCAGTCAGTTGGGGACTTCAGACCTATTGCTCTCTGTAATGTTATATATAAATGCATTTCAAAAATTATTGCCAATCGAATCAAGGGATGTTTGCATAATATAGTAGACCCTATCCAAAATGCTTTTATACCAGGGCGGCGTATAAATGATAACATCTTGCTCACTCAGGAGTTATTTAGGAACTATCACAGAAATATCGGAAAACCGAGATATGCTTTTAAAGTCGATATCAAGAAGGCACATGATAGTGTTAGTTGGAATTTTTTGATTGGCACTCTTGATTTATTCGGTTTCCCCTTGGATAAAAGAGTGCGTGACTACTACTTCGTACTCCCTGGTTATTAATGGAGAGTTGCATGATTTTTTTGTAGGTCAGAAGGGCTTGAGATAAGGCGATCCGTTGTCTCCGTATCTGTTTACTCTTGTTATGCAAGTTCTTTCTCTTACGATTAATCGAAGAATTCAGGAAGCTGGTTACTTTAAGTACCACGCAAAGTGTAAGGATCTCTCGATCACGCATCTTTGTTTTGCTGATGATCTCTTTCTCTTCTCGAATGGGGATCCTGGATCGGTGAAAATTCTGAAAGCTGCGTTAGATGAATTTGGAGCATCGTCAGGGCTTTGGTCTAATGAAAGGAAAAGTAACTCTTTTTTTTGTAAGGTCTCTGAAGAAAACCAAATTATTATCAATAATATCATGGGCTTTCAGCCCGGCGTTCTCCCGGTAAAATATCTAGGAGTTCGTTTAGTTTCTTCTCGCCTCTAGCATGCTGATTGTGTTTCGTTAATTGACAAAGTGATGCAGAAAATTCAGGTTTGGCAAAATAAGTGGCTTTCTTTTGCAGGTAGACTTTAGTTAGTGCTATCGGTTTTGTCTTCCATGCAAGTCTATTGGAGTTCAATATTTATTTTACCAATCTCTGTTACTAAAGCTATTTAGAAACATTTGCGCAACTTCTTATGGGGAGGGGTGGATATGGCTAGAAATAAGGCTAAAGTTTCTTGGAAAGATGTGTGCAATCCTAAAACGGAAGGAGATTTGGGTATAAAGCCTATCCATCTATGGAATAAAGCTTTAATGGCTTTTCATATTGGGAGTGTGGTGACTAATCGTCAGTCTCTTTGGGGTGAAGTGGATTCACACATATAGATTAAAAGGTAAAAGTTTTTGGGAAATGAAAGTGCATTGGGATGCCTCTTGGACCTGGAGGAAGATATTGGGGTTACGTGATGATTTTAAGCACTTTATATAAATTAAGATAGGGAATGGTGAGTCTACTTTCCTTTGGCTTGACGACTGGAGTAATAATGGACCTTTGGTTCGATATGTTTCTCCAACCGAGATTGCTGTTGTTGGGTCCTCTTACAAGGCAAAGGTAGCTGATTTTATGGTTGGTGGCTGTTGGACATGGCCCGGGGACTTTGCCATTAAATTTCTTGCTCTTACTCATACTGATTCTGTTATTGACTCTAATAAACTGGATGAAGTCTGGTGGAGATCGAGGAGTGGGAAACTTGGAAAATTTCTGACTAAGCAGGTTTGGAAGGATATGCAAAGTGAGCTGCCAAAGGTATTCTGGTACGACTTAGTTTGGTTTCCAAATTGTATTCCCAAATTCTCTTTTGTTTTGTGGCTTGCTATTCGTAGGAGGCTATTGACACAAGATCGTTTGCAAAAATGGAAAACAGGGGAAATCTTTAGATGTGCCTTGTGTAACTCCATAAGGGATTCGGTAGACCACCTTTTCTTTGATTGTCATTTTAGTAAAGTTGTGTGGAACTCGGTCTCGTTTAATAGTGACATACTATTTGAGTTTAATTCATGGGAAGATTTTCTAGAGAAAGCTTCCATTATTTGGCGAGGAACTTCTATCTGGAGCGTTATTGGAAGACTTTTATTATGAGCTTCTGTCTATTTTATTTGGTAAGAAAGAAATAATAGAAGTTTTCACTCTCAAAGACGAGCATCGCTAGATGTGACAGGCTATCAGGTTCAAATTAATGGGGATGACTCTTCGTGATACTGCTAGAGTTCGAAGTGCCTTGAGTAAGTGGAACATTCCATTGAACTGCCTTCAATCTATTCGTGCTCCGGATAGTGGTTTTAGTGGGTAGTTGAGTAGTGGTGGTGTTTGGTTTTTTGTGGTGGTGTCGGGTGCTTGGTGTTACTGTATATCTTCACTGAGTGCTGTGTATCTCCAAATCTACTGAGTTAGTAGATTAGGATTGGTTTTCTTCCTTTTTTGTTTTCTTTTTCCTTGTGGGAGGTTCTTCCTCATTTCTGTATCTTTTCTTTTTAAAATGCTATGGGACTCTGACCCCATTTACCCAAAAAAAAAAGAAAAAAAAGCGGGACATAAAAACAATTTACCTCGACAATGAGCTATTACACTAAAAAGGTTATAAGAATATGTTCCGTCACTTTATTCTTATTTTATCACCAAGTGAACATCTTATCTTAAGAAGTGATACTCTAGTATTAAAAAAAGAAATCTAAATATTGTCATCAAATTTGATGTCCTGTCATTGGACACCATGTTTATCTAAATGCAATTTAAAGCATTTATCAAATTTTACACGCACTTGCTGATTTATCACACCTATAAAAAATACGGAGTATAATTTTATGAGAAAAAATATATTATAAATCTTATTATATTAATTTCTAAAATAAAATTTAAAAAATAATTAGAATAACCAAGTATTTTTCAAAATTAATATGTACAAAATCACGATTATAAAAAATTAAGCTTTCAAAACATAAAAATAAAATTTATATGTTTATTTTCACGAATCAAGAAAGCCAGTGAACCCAGGAGAGCACAATTCAAGAGAAAATACATTTTAAATTTAATTTGGAAATCATTTGATCATTTTAATTATATTACTCCCTCAATTACATTTTATAGTTTACTTGACTTTTTATACGTATATTTAGATATCTAAATATATTTTTGATTGAATAGTAAAAATTATTATTTTTAAAATTTTCATCTTTTGAATAAAAATATAATTATTATATTTTAATTCATAAAAAGAAGAATTCAAAAATAATAAATTTTAGTATTTGATCAAAGTACCTAAATATAAATACAAAAAATTAAAATATTTATAAAATATAATTGAGGTAGTATAATTTTAATTAATAAAAGCAATAGCCAATCACAAGGTCCCAAGTTCCAATCCCAAAACTCACAATCAGCGCAGATTCTCTGCTGCCAATCTTTTCAGAATTTCAGTGATTACCAAAACCCTAGAAAACTTATTCCAATGGATTTAATCTAAACCCTCCTCCTCCTCCTATGGCTAAATTTCTACTTCTTTTTGCACCCGCGCCCATACCTTGATTTTCGATCCCTTTCTACCTTCAGTTCTCCCATGGATCCTCGTCGAACTTCTCGGGTCATCGACCCCAAAGTCCGCAAGGTTGGCTTTTTTGCTCCGGCTCCACCGCCGGATCGGACGCAATCCGGACCTGCTGCTTCTCCTCCGGTCACCAACTCTCCGTCCCCGGTCATGATTCCTCCGGCGCGCCATGCTTCCGACAATCTGTCCCGTGCTGTTGGTGTTCCTGTCCCAACTT
>JAUEJK010154491.1:0-11003 GCA_032274865.1 Eryngium alpinum
ATTTTAGTTTTGATTAATTCACATTAATAATTGGATTGGATTGGCTATAGACCTACAAAATTTTACCAAAATAATTTGGCGCCTACCGTGGGGCTATAGCTAAGTATTTAATTCAATTACAACGGCAATGGAGGGAGGCTCTAGTCGAGAGAGGGCAACATCATTGGAGACGGATCTATCGCCGGAGGAAGAAATGGGGGCGGCTTTCAAAAAATTACAGGAGGAGAATGATTTGTTGAAAGCACAGTTGAGTGTGGCGAAGTCGAACTCCAAAAGAAAGTCAAAGGAGACCACATGTAGCGTGGCGAAAGAATTAAATCTAGATGACGTGATAGTGGAGGATTGGATGGACAACGACGACGATGATGGAGACGGGAGGGAAAACAATGAAACGACGATAGAACAACCACAAAAGGAGCAATCTAAGGGGGACAAGTCGGCTGGAAAACGTAAGGTGACGGGTGCAGAAACAACGACCAGAGGAACTAGAGGTGGAGTGCGTAAGTCGGAGGTGATGGGCTATGTTGACAAAAAGTTCGACATGATAATTGAGATGATACAACGAACTCCTGGAATGCCAAGGCCTTTGGAGAAGACAACACCGACGAGTTATGCAGATTCGCCCTTTACGGATGACATTGATATGGTTGACATTCCTAAAAAGTTTTCGGTTCCATACATGCGGATGTATAAGGGGGTGACTGATCCACAAGCACATGTCGCGCAATATAAACAAAGGATGTCTACGGTGCCGATCCCTAGGGAGATGAGGGAGGCGTGTACGTGCAAAGGTTTTGGGTCCACTTTGGAGGGTCCAACGTTGATATGGTATGCAGGCTTGCCGAATGGTTCTATCGACTCTTTTGCAAATTTGGTGGACGCCTTCAATCTGCAGTATGCGAGTAGCAGAGAGTTTGAGAAGACGACTAACGATCTGTATCGCATAGTCCAGAGGGTTGGAGAGCCGTTAAGGGATTATTTGACGAGGTTTAACACGGAGAAGGTGGTAATTATAAACTGCGACGTACCTACGGCTATTAATGCCTTCCGACGAGGTTTGGAGAAAGACTCACCATTGTATGATGAGTTGACGAAATATCCCTATAAGATGTTGGACGATGTACAGGCAAAGGCTATGGCACAAGTCCGACTTGAGGAGGATATGAACAGAATGGTGGACGAGTACAATACTCCAGCAAGGAAGGCCACTTCCAGTGTGCCTAGGGATAACCGATTTAAACCATATTGACAAGTTGAGTCAAACAATAAGATCATTGTTAACAACTTCAAGAAGTTAGACGCATATAAAGGTCGTCGGATGGAGGAGTTACCTTGGGTGTTGTGGGCAGATATGACAACTCCCAAAACAGCTACAGGGCAGACACCTTTTTTCCCTTAACCTGTGGGGGTGAAGTCGTCTGACCTACTGAGTCTTTACTTTTATGACACATTAACGGCTTCACTGCCTTGTGACACATTAACGGCTTCTCTGCCCTACAATATTTATTGACAACTTAACTGTCTTACAACGTGTTGATGATTTTCTACCTGACAATGCTTTAATGGCATCTCTACTTTAGAAATCGTTACTGACGTCTTATATTTTTACAATACATCAATGATATAATATGCCTTATAGCATATTAACGACGTCTTAATATATTTACAACATCGTGACATTGTCTATGCATTGGCATCTTCTTTATTCTGTCCAACACACATTGGTGATAAGAATTCACAACATATTGACGACATGTGGATCCTTACCGAATAGACGCCTCTACTAGACAAGGGGCATGTAGATTGATTATAACTGATGGGTAGCATATCTGAATGGGCAAGGATGCAATTTGCCTAACGTCTTAAATATTTTTATTTTGTACTCATAACTTGTCATGTAGATATCTATTATACTAATGTATCACTTTGCTTTAACATGACTTTGATGCAATATTTTGATTGCTATCCACATCATGTGCACATATGCTATAATTACCCATACTTGTGTACTTGTTTAAGTATGTTAATGCAACTTGTTACTTACCAACATTCATTATTATTCATTAATATCACTTGTTATATATGTATATATGTCAGTTATTTCTGTTATTCATATATGCATGTTAGAGTTACTTGTTATCAAATGTATAAGTATTACCAGTTTGGACATGTCGACTGTGCTTTGATCATTGATGACTGGTTTTTAATTTTTCACAAAACATGTGGATATTTTATGCCTTGATTTACTTGGTAAAATGGTTCATGTTAACACACACACACGTTATATATATTTCCACTTGATACAATTATTACTGTCGTTAATGATATTTGAAATGAACTGACGTCTGTATACACGCATCCGACATGTCGACTGTAATGACTGTATAACATATTATAAACATATGTCAAATTTACTTAGTTGTTTATCTTATTTTATTGAAACTTTACTCTTATATAAGACAACTAGATTACATGTGTGTTAACATGAAACGAGTACCTAACACATCGAACAACAAAACACTTATACGTTTTGAAAACACTTATATAACTTTAACGATTACATAGGACAATGAATTCTATCCGGAATTAACATGTCCACTTACAATCGTATTTTTTAATGATAGCAGGAGGGACGCCTCCGTAAGTTATCTTAAAAAATCATGCGTGCATTTACAATCTATACATAGAGCTCTACTAACAATTCCAACAGCTCGCTATAAAATTACGAAATGAAAGCAAACCACGACTTAATAAAAACAGATCATGACGTTAAGCCATTAGCAACGCGCACCACAAATACGAAGACGTATGCATGTGCCACTCCACGCGAAGTAACAACGCAGTGTGCTCAACAGGTTGGATATGATAAAATATACGTTCAACCACTACGAAATGGCGAACAATCGACGAAAGAAATATAATAACGACTGCAGTCTGTAATTTCTCATACGAAAACCGAAATTCGAGTCGCTATGACTCATCACAAAATAAGTTCAACTTCGCCACTAGGGGCACGTAAACTGATGTTCCTCGCTATACGAGCGAAACAGGAACGCAATTCAAAAATAGGAAATAAATAAAGTATAGGAATTAAAATTCCTACTTAGCCAAATTATTAAAAACATAGATGCCTGTAAGGACTGTGGAAGAACGGAGAAGATCAGAAGTTATCAAGAGGATGCAGGTTGTGACAAAGACAAAAATTGTTGATGCTAACGTGAAAGTCATAGCCGGCAGCGTGAGCAATGTGGAGTCGACTGCAATTTTTTCGTACCCGTCAGCAGCTTCTGGCAGGACTAGTCCAGGTAAGAATCGAACAAAGGTGGTAGGTTTCACATTGATACCATAGCCAGGTATAATGATTGGCCCTCTAACTTGGGTAGCACTGGAAGGTGCAGCTGTAGTGCTAAGCTTTGGCTTCTTTGGGGGTTCACCTGATGAGGTGGTCTCGGATTTGGGGATGTTTGTGCCACCATATTTTTCTTCTCCCCTTACGAGGAGATCCCTTCCCGACGGCTGGAGTCTAGGAACCTTGAACTCTGAATACACAAACACAACAAGAAGTTGAACTTGTTACACAATAAGCGACACCTGACATAAGATGCGACGTGCAAATATCTACATAAATGCACTCAAACACAGTAGTTATACAATGGCATTACAACTACCAAAAAATCAGTATGTGATGGTTATAATCTAGGATTTACTGATACATCCGACGATGACAAGTCGGACAACGAATGAGTACTCTGACATTACATAGTCGATTAACATCAATATGAAATGTCACTGTCATCTTTAACAAAGGATATCCACACAACAAATATACACCCAACAATGACAATACAATATAACGACAACCAATTGAATTGGTATTACCCAGACAATTAACATATACATGGAGAATTACTGACATGTTCAGCATACTGTATATATCAGTAAAAATGCATAACCAATACCGAAACTGTTCACAACTCAACACAATCCATGAGAAATTACGCGACTAATAGTCGTCAGATACACGAAAATCCCAACAACTATGCACTATTACAAAACAAAAGTTGACAAAATTGGGAGTACAAATTACCTCCATTCCACCTGTCGAAGAGGTAATTGACTTCATTCTCCGCCCCCAGCGACGACTTCTCCATAAAAAAGTACTCGTCCCTCCAAGAACGATTATGAACATTGGTTGCATTCAAAACCAGAGCATCTTTTTTCTTTCTGACGACTAAGAGTTGAAGAAGATGGTTACTGGAAGAAGATGGGAGAAGATGAAATTGAAGAAGTGTGGAGCCCTAATAATTTGGGGAAGGTTTTGCCAATATAGAAAGAGAAAGTGATAAGTGTGGGAAGAGGATAAGACGTACGGTTGGTTGAAGTGGATTACGAAGAATTTTATTGGGAAATGGACTCTCTCAATAAAATTAGGGGCAAATGTTGGTGTCAAAATTTTCTAAGTCTGGAAATCTTATTGACGACTATGATTTTATACTGACAGGTGTGAACTACACTGACGAGTGAAAAAGGGTAGCAGTTGATATACACACGACCATCAAGTTTACACACAACAATAGAAGGACAAGAGATAGGCCCAGTCAATGGGTAGACCCGGTCAAAGCGGATGAACAGTAATTAATTTTTGAATTAACACTGACGACTACGCGACTACAGATTAGTCTGTTTTGACTGATTCAAATTACCTTGAAAATAGGGATTATCCCTCCTATACGGTTGGTTGACTTTATCCACGAAATTAAACACCAGATATGCTTCCTAAATATCAGGGGTTATTCACTTAGTGGGTGAGAAGAGTGGGGAAGAAGAAAACAAACCCTAAATATCAGAATCCAAGCTCTATAAATACGGACGACTGCAGAACTGCTGAGGACTTTTGGCCTGATTTCATTTGTACTCATTTTTCTTGAGCTTTGGTTGTAATCTTTGAACATTATAGTGCATAGTTGGCTGGGTAACATCCCCACCCGCGATTTTTTACCCTCATTGGGTTTTCCGCGTCACCAAAATTGTTTGTGTTCTTCTTTTTGCTTTGATTTCTTGTTCTTGCGTTGTTGCTGTTTACACTCGTCCATCAGATTCATATATTACAATTATATAATTAATTCATCTTAATAATTGGATTGGCTTAGCTATAGACCTGCAAAATTTTACCAAAACACTATTACATATCTATTTTCAGCACGCAACACAGATGCTTAAGAGGGGAAGTTGTTAATTATATCCGATAATTTTAAACTTTAATTTAGTTAATTAATTTTTTAATTCAATTATATATTATCATTTCTTTTTAAACTTAAAACTTTTAAATTTTAAATTTTAATTGATTTTATTATTTAATTATTAAAATATGTTTTATAATAATATTAAATAAATAGTTTTAAAATATTATATATATATATTATATATTCTTTCATAAAAATAAACTTTTTTGTAGATAAATTTTACTTAAAATAATTAAAATAAAATAATTTAATAAATTATATTTAATGAAAAATTCATTCCAATTAATTTTTGATAATTTAATTAACCACTATAAAATCATCAACTAATTAAATCATCATATATACATAGCTAGGGTTGAAAAATGAACATGTGGATCCGAACCAAAGATTAGATTCGGTTCGCATAAAATGAATCAAAGATCTTATTCGTCTAAAAAACGAGTCGAATCCGAATCAGAAATAAAACTCGACTAGTTATTCAGGTTGAATCCGGGTATATCACTGTTCGTAAAAGTACAAACGATCCATGTTAGATTCGTATAATGTATTATTCGATTCATATCCATATCTACAAACTTGTGTTAATATCTAAATTTTATTATTTTCTTTTATTTAACATATTTTTGGTAGTCTCAAATTTTTACCTACTCAAATTCGAGTAAGATACTTTAAAACTCAATTCGAATATAATTCTGAATTCAAACACCATAATTTCATTTTGAATCGGATCTAAATAACATACTATTCGGATTCACTCGATTCATTTTTCGAGGCTTATGCATACATAGCCCCGTGAGATAATAATATACTCTCCACTTAATCTTTATTCTTTAATATATGAACATACTTCTCTAAAATTTATGGAGTTGTGTACAAATAATAATGTCACGTACGTCAGCACGGCCCACAAACCCAAAAAAAAAGTTTAATTTCCACATGTCTATAAAATAAACTTTCCACATAAAGATTGATTGTAACTTAGAACTTGCACAAATACTATAACTTTCTTCATGTGTAGGGATTAACAAACTTCATTTATTCAATATACTTTCCTATTAATTATTTTTTTTTGCCTTGTGGGCGTTTACTAGTAATTTAGTTGGCTCTCGCACCTTTTTTCTTCTTTTTTGATAGTTTAACTCACAACAATCACTTTTGCTCTTGAGGGACTTGAACCATTGACCTCTCATTTGAGAAATTCAAGGTGATATCACTAGTCTCGCACCTTCTGTCCTTCATTCACAATATATTAGACTGTACGTATTATTTATTTTCTGTTATGTAGTAGTTATCGAAAATTAAGTAAATGCTGAGGTGGCTCTTAGCAGACAATTAGAGCGTGGTCTAATCCACTTGTATATAAACTAGTAGTTAGGATTTTCAATGTACAGTTTACAGATTGAATAAAATGAAACCTTCATTTCCTGATTTCCTCTTGCTTCGTTTTTGATTTCTGATTTGTGTCACGGAGAAGATAAGTATGATTTCTCATGGTATCAGAGCCATTGGATAGCAAAAACATTATCACAATATATAGGCACCGGATGAGAGATAATAAAACCAAAATCCCTGAGAAGAGCAAGAAGATAAGTAACCTCACAAGTCACTGTTGCAAGAGCTCTATATTCAGCTTCAGCAGATGATCCCGCAACAGTGACTTATTTCTTGCATTTCCAAGAAACCAATAACTGATCAAGCAAGACACAATATCCAGAAAGACATCTCTTTATGATAGGACAAGCACCCTAGTCAGTGTCACAAAAGGCTTGAAGCTGAAATGTGCTAGCTGAACTCAAAAGTAAACCTTGTCCGGATGAGTTTTCTAGACACTTGACAAGTTTGAGAGCAGCATGCATATGATGAACAGTTGGTTTAGACAGAAACTTACTAAGAATGTGAACAAAATAAGAGATATCAGGTCTGGTCACAGTCAAATATATCAACTTACCGACAAGTCGCCTGTAGGAAGCAACATCGGAATAGGGAGAAGAATCATCGAGGTGCAATTGGTGTTGATGCTCAATAGGTATAGGACTTGGTTTACAACCAAGTAGACCTATTTCAGTAAACAACTCCAATACATACTTTCGTTGGTGCAAGCAAATACCTTTTGAACTCCTAGCAATCTCAATACCCAAAAAATAATGTAATGGACCCAAATCTTTAACTTTAAAATGAGACTGCAAGTGTTGTTGGACCTGTGTTAATATACTAGGATTTGTACCCGTGAGAATTATATCATCTATATAAACCAGTAAGCCAGTAAATGAGCGCGAAGATTTCAACACAAAGAAAGAAAGATCAGACAAAGATTGTTGAAATCCAAATGAGAGAAGAGCTTAATAAAATTTACGAAACCATTCCCTTGGAGCTTGTTTAAGGCCGTAAAGGGACTTAAGTAATCTACATACAGGTCTGGATCCATTGAATGTACTAGGAACATGAAAGCCTTGAGGAAGATCCATATAAACCTCTTCTTTGAGATTACCATTAAGAAATGCGTTATTGACATCTAACTGGCACAATTTCCATCATTTAATAGTTGCAATATAGAGTAATACTCGCACCATAGTCATCTTCGCAACAGGTGCAAAGTTTGAATGTAATCCATTCATTCCACTTAGGTAAAGCCCTTGGCGACCAATCTAGTTTTCAACCTCTCAACAGAGCCATTGGCTTTATGTTTGATTTTAAAAATCCATTTGCAACCAACCGTAGATTTTCCAAGTGGTAAAGAAGTAATCTCCCAAGTTTTATTGGCTTCCAAGGCGTTAATCTCGAGCTGCATAGCTTTGGACCATTCAGGATTTTTCAAAGCTTGTTTATATGTTTTAGGTTCAACTTGAGAAGAGATATTAGCAAGGAATGCTGCATAGGAAGGTGTGACATGAGCATAAGAAACATAGTGAGCTGTAGAATGGACTGTGGGTGGAAGCACATTTGGTAAATTAGATGGCAAGGTATAATCAGTGAATTTAGATGGCAAAGTTCTTTCTCTTTTTGGCCTTGAGATAACTGGAGATGGAAAAACAGGACAAGAATGTAAGGGCCCATCAACTGGAGAAACAATAGTAGAAGCTGGAGATGTAGCCACATCAGAATCTAAATCATCCACAAAAGTATGTTGAGGAGCAAAAATTGGTTCGAAAGAAAAGCCATGAGGCAAATCAGAACTTTTATAAGGAAATGAATCCTTACAAAACTTCACATATCTGGTTACAATTTTTTTGTGAGATTCCAAATCATTATCCAAATCCATTACTTTATAACCCTTCTGTGCAAAGGAATAGCCAAGAAAGAAGCACTTGATAGTTCTTGAGCTAAACTTATTAGACCTTTTTGATAATATCGAAGCAAAACATAAACAACCAAAAACTCTTAAATGTGGGAGACTTGTGAAATAACATTTCATATGGAGTCTTGAATTGTATCGCAAAACTTGGCATTCTATTAATTAGATACATCACAGTCAACAAACAGTCACCCCATAAATGAATAGAAAGATAAACTGTAAATCGTAAAGCTCTAGCCACTTCAAGTAAGTGTTTGTGTTTTCTCTCAACAATGCCATTTTGTTGAGGAGTTTACACACATGAACTTTGATGCACAATAATTTTTTAGGCTAACCAGAGATTTAAAGTATTATTGAAAAAACTCTAAACCATTGTCGGATCGTATTACTTTAATAGTAGCAGTAAATTGAGTATGAGCATAGGCCACCAAATTTTGAAGTAACAAAACAGCTTGAGTTTTACTGGAAATCGAATATGTCCAAGTACATCTACTATAGTCATCAACCATAGTAAGAAAGAAAGTACAATGATTAAAAATTTTATGTCTATATCGTCCCCACAAATCATAATGAATCAACTCAAAAGGTTTAGTTGCTAGTGTCTGAAATAGGAAAATGATTCCTAGACTATTTTGCATAATGACAAACATCACATATGATTTTAGATTTTTGAGACACCATTGTATTCAGATGAGGAATATGCTGAATCACATGAAGAGGAGAATGTCCCAACCTGTGATGCCATAGTTGACTGCAATAAACATTGCAAGATAGAGATGAAGCTGACACACCTTTTTTAGAAATAGTACTAGATGTAACTAACTTGTACAAACTGCCATGAAGCTTACCAATCCCTTTCACCTTCTTCTTTATATGGTCCTGAATGATACACAAACCAGGAAAAAAACACATGTATTTGTATCCTTTATTAGATTGGAAATAGATATTAGATTAAATGAGAACTCAGGCACACATAAGATATTTTTTAATTGCAGCTCAGCGATCAGATTAATGTTGCTGCTATGAGTAATGTGAGAAGTATGTCTATTAGGAAGATGAATGACAGTATTCAGTAGATCACGATTCACAAGTAAATGAATATGTGCAGTAATATGGTCAGTTGCTCCACTGTCAATGATTCATTCAATGGTATTAACTGTGTAGCTTGGTAAACAAACAGTGTTAACATGTGGATGAGTCTTACCAGATAGAGTCAAATTGCTACTGGATTCGACATATTTTGATTAATCATCGCAAGTAATTGATGATATTGAGCACTGGTGATAGGTGCATCCTCTATACTAACATATTACCATTAGTATTCACATTTAGCAAGACATTATTACTTTGATATTGATTACTAGAAGGGCCAACATCTTCGGTAACAGCAGCTTAAGCTACAACTCTACCATTATTATTTCCTCTTTCTCTGTTATCCTGCCACAAGTCGGAAAACCTACTAAATGAAAACAAGTATCCTAAGTGTGATTTGTTCTGTGACAATAAGAACACTCTAGATTGCTTCTTCTATAAGGTTTAGCAACAGAAATGTCATTCTTTACATTGTGATTAATTTTTTCGAACACATTGCTATTTCCAGAATTACTAGTAATTGCTCCGGTATTTCCAGATCCTGAGGTATTCAAATTTCTACTCATATTACTAGAACCAAAGCTTGGTACAGGCTTATAAGATCCAAAACTTGTTGGAGTTCGATTGTTAAACCTGCTCAATATAGCAGCAACTTCCATAACTGAATTTCCACTAGTATAATTCCTCTTCCTTTCTTCTTGAAGAAGAAGTGCCAAAACTTGACTTAAACTAGGCATTGGACTTTGCATTAGAATCTGGCCTCTTATATTTTGAAAATCCTTGTTTAATCCCATAAGAAATTCAGTAACCTTCATCATTTCATCATTTTCAGCCTTAACTTTCACGGCAGCAAATGTGCACTCATAATGTCAACTAGGAATATTAGTCACATTCATCAATTCATCCCAATGTGTTTTAAACTTTGTAAAGTATGTATTAACAGACATTGATTCCTGAGAAAGAGCACTAATCTCTTTTTTAATTTCATAGAGTCTAGGTGCATTACTCTGTGGAGACTTAGTTTGGAGATCATTCCACATATCAGATGCAAGAGGAATATAAACAACACTTGTGCTAATTTTTGATGAAATAGAGTTCAATATCCAAGAGATCACCATGTCATTGCACCTTTGCCAATGAAGCAAATATTTAGATCTGTTACTAGGTTTTGAAAGCTTACCAATGATAATTCCTAGTTTATTTTTCGCAGATAACGCAAGCATAATTGATCTTTTTCATTGATTAAAATTCTGATAAGTCAAAGCATTGGACACAAGCACATGTCCAGGATGATCAGAACACTACAAGAAAAGCGGTCTCTTGCGACGGACTACTTGCGACGGACTGAGTTTAGCGGAAACTTGCGACGGATATAA
>JAUEJK010154597.1:0-11002 GCA_032274865.1 Eryngium alpinum
TTATTTAAATTGATAAATATATATATACTTAAAATATTTACTATTATATTAGCATCTACTTAATAGAATATGAATCAAATTTACAGTTTAAAAATTTATGTCGTTAAAAGTTTAAATATGATAGACTCAATTTGTGTGAAACCGGTTGAGAAACTGGTTGATTAAGATTAATGCCTCTGTAAATGATCATATGAGGGATGAAGCTAATTTTTTGTATTTAACTGAAATTATATGTCTTCACATAAAATGAAAACAAAAATTAGTGCTGAATTTATTCATTTTCTATTTGTTACTCTCATTTCAATGCTTCAATAATCATGTTATTTTTACGACCGGTGATTTTTTATTACATTTAATTGTACTATAACTTTAATAAGATGTGTTCTTATTTAAAACTCTAAGAAGTTAAACTTTAACTTTTTATCTTTTGTTTGAAAAAAACATCCTTACAAATGCAGACTTGCGTTTTGCAGTCTTGACATAATTCTTGTATTGATCTATTCCTTCAATCTGATCATAATCCTTGCTTTTACCCTTTATATTTCAATATGCTCCTTGACAATGTATTCACCAACTTCAAAGATTTTGAAGATTATTAAATATTTTCACGATTTCACTTGCCCAAATACTATAATTGTCAGAAATGTATCTCTTTCTGACGGCACTGTAAGTTTGTCGCATATTTATTTGTCTCATCAAAAAAAGTTGCTAACTTAACAAGAAAAATAAATTTTATATTTCCCAATTTACGACAAAAGAGTTATCGTCGGAAGTTATTTTTTATTTTCGCTTAATTTTCTACAAAAATAATAGTAATAATATATATGTATATGGAATCTATATTTTATATACATTGGCGACAATTATGTTTCAAAGTTGATAAATATGGTAAAATTTGTCAATATAAGGGTACTAATGATTGTTGGTGTTTTTGAAAAGAACATGATTACGTCGGTAAGCTCTTAGAATAGAAAGTATGTTCAACTTTTTCTGGCTCTCTGTGGATTAAAAGACTCAGCCATATCACTGTTGATTATTTTGATTAATAAAAATGATAGACAATGATTTTGACACTAGTGAGCGTGATGATCTAAAAGTTTATCTCGAAGATCATCGTTTTGATACTCGAAAAGGTATAATCATCTTACTGTTAAGTTTATATATTTTCTTATCTCATTTAGATGATTTTAGGATCTTATTTAACTTACAGTTATTCTTCTTTTATAGTGAAGATTATTCCAATTTCAAGTCGTAGCGTAGAAGATGTCAAATCTATTATAAGGCACTTAAAGATTTTGACAGGGTCTACAAATTGTTGTTTGAGGTAATATCTTAACGTTCTTTCAAACAAAAATATAATATGATTACAATTAGAAAAAAGAATAAGTAAATTTAAGTTTATGTAATGGTAATAGTTAATTTTATTTTATAATGTTAATAAATTTTATATTTTTTTACACATATATAATTTTAATTTTATTATATTTACGTTTCGTGGTCGATTCTGTATGTTTCTATAGAGATAAACTTTTGCATAAAAATATAGGTTAAAAATTATATATGCTTCATAATTATAGATGATGAACAAGGAAAAAAATCATTATCGAATCAACATTACCACTAAAATGATATTAATGATAAATGATGATAATTTTTAAATGAGAAATTAAATTTATAATTTAAAATTTTATATTGTTAAAAGTTTGAATCTGATTGTCTCAAGTTATGTGAGACCGGTTGAGAAACCGGTTGATTAGGATTAAATCTTCAAGACATCTAGAAAGGAGTTGACATCTACTGCATTACGACTTGAAATTGACATGATCTTCACTGCAAAAGAAAATAACCGTAAATTAAACCATAATTCCAAAATTTTCAAAATGAGACAAGAATACAGTACAAACTAAACAATATAAGTGGTTATACCTTTCTCAGTATCAAAACGATAACGTTCAAGATAACTTTTAAACGTATCATGCAAATCAAGGTCAAAATCATCCTCATCCTTTTTATTAATTAAAAGAATCAGTTGCGATAATGTTGATTCTTTTAATCCGCAGACTGCTCGAAAAAGGTGAACATACTTCCTAGTCTGAGATGCTCTCAGTGAAATCATGTTCTTTTTCACAAAGACCACCAACAACTAACACTCTAATGTTGGCACATTTGGTCATCTTCATCAATTTCTGTACATATTTCTCATCACTCTGTGGAAAATAGAGATTTGAATACATGTTAATGGCCAAAATACGTTAAACTATATTAACATAAACAAATCTTATAGTACACAAACAAACTAACGCTATATTAATACAAATACATAAACATACAAGTAAATCATGTGCTACACAAACAAACTAACTAATGGTATGCTAACACACAAGTAAATCCAATGTTAAACTAATCCTATGCTACACAAACAAACTAACCTCTATATTTTTAATACAAACACATAAACACATAAGTAAATCCTATACTACACAAACATACAAGTATCTAATGAAATATTATAGATGAAGACATAAAACTATATTTAAAATTCATTAGCAAAAATAAGAAATTAAAGCTAAAATTATCTGAAACTCTAAGAAGTTAAACTTGAACTTCTTATCTGCTGTTTGAAAAAAAAAACGTCTTTGCAAATGAAGGCTTGCATTTTCCAGCATTAACATAATTCTTGTATCATTCAATCTCATACCGGTCCCTGCTCATTGTCTTATACATCTCGATGTCCTCGTTGGATAAGTATCCACCAACCTCAAGAACTTTGTTGATAATCGAGGACTTCCCCGATTATGTGTGCCCAAATACAATGACATTAAATTCTTCTGCCATCTATATAACAAACTGAAAAGTTTAAAAAAAGACTTGTAATTTTAAATTAAACATTAAATCAATAACGGTTAAACAAAATTTGGACAAAAGGGGTTTTAATTTACCAAATAAAAATAATTTATAAGAAATATTACATATTTAACTTATAATGAGTTGAATAAAGTATATAGTAATATATTATATTATCTATTAACTCTTAATGCATCATTATACTAACTTTTACCAAAAGACGTATTATACCCACTATTTTTTAGTAGAAATTATATAAAATTTGGGTATTTCTGTAATTTACTACTTTGATGACGGGTCGACCCTAATATGTCGGGTCAATCTCAAGGCAAATTCAGCACCATATGGATATATCGGAACCGACCCAAAATTATAACTCATTCTTGAGTTCAAAACTGATCGTGCTGCTCTCTAATTATTCATTCTTCCTCCAGTATGTAATCAATCCAACCAAAAAATCTCCATGTTCATTGACTTCCTTTTGTCAGTGACGATTTTCAGCAACACCGGACACGGGTTTTTTGGGTAAGCAATAAAATCGCAGTTTCTAGGTTTGTCACTATCTCACTTTTTCACTCTGTCATGCATGGTTATGTTTTGTCTAGATTTCACCATCTTGATCGTTCAGTTTAGACTGTGCGAGGGTGCGTCAACCGTCAATTCCATTGTTGCTCGTGGATATTGCGATGAATGGCACCAAAACCAATTTAAAGTGTTGAGATACATCCTTCTTTTGGTTAATTATAATAATAATATCATTTATGAACTTTACATGATTGTTTGTTATATTATTATATCCCCACAACTGCCTGTATGTTCCGATTTAGTGTGTACATAATTGAATGATTTTCACCATTACCTTGTTATAATGATTAACCAACTATTATAATTTGATGCTTATTGCTTTTTAGCCTTGAAAACTTAATTCTATTTATTTGGTACACTGTTGCAGTTCGTCTACCAGGGATGTTAAAAGGTCTCAAAATCCCAATGAATAACTCTCTTAAATTTGCTTCAATAATTAGAGTAGGTGATTCAGTTCTAATCGAGCCTTCAATAAATATTTTATGTGATTAATTTTCTATAATTGACGATAAATTTTTAGCTTATATGGTTTTGTCTTTAATAGTCTTCTTTACCTACTTGATGGCTTTTTAATGATTCGCTTATGTATATTAGGTTGAAGTTGAAAATAACCAGAGACTTCTGCTTTTGCTGTGCCGTATTGTTTTCTTTTTGAAGGTAAACATAAGGTTGAAAGTCTTTGATTTTTCTCTCTGCAATTAATGTGCAATGATATCATTTGAATGGTGGAGTTTGAATTTAAAACAGTCAGAAAAGTAGTTAAAGTTTTTAACTACATATCACTTAGATTGTCTTATGGAACCAAACTTTGTGTAGAATTATATAAACAACCATGAATTTATTTTTGTATATCATTGGATACAATAGCTCTTGACTTAGTAGTTAACCAATAATTTTATTCTAAGTAGCAATATTGGTTGTGACTCAATAAAGTTATTGTGATGTATTGTATTTTATTTTTTTTCATGATTTTACTCCTATTTTTTTAAAAAAATTACTTCAGATGTTATAAGGTTAATGTAGTATTTGCAAAAACTGAATGTGTCAGGGATACTCTAACTCATAATATGATATACTAATCGCTTAATTGTTCAATCAACTTCCTTAATTTGAGTTGTGCCATACTTATTCCACTATAAATACCCAAGTTTACTATACGTTTTCAAATTTTAAAATTTTCTAAGTTTAATATAGTTGCTATTTTAAACTTATCCCTATTACGTTATCTTAAACACATGGTATAATTCTTAGCATTGTGTTTACTAATATTGATGTTGGATCACTTTTATCTTATATATAAATAACTGTGCCCGCCGTTTAATCCTCGAATACCCTCTAACTCTGACAAATATACCAATTTTATTCAGGTTTGTATTACTATCACAGATATGGCAATATTTTGTTTGAAACTCCCTCGACATTTTCTATGTGCCAAAAGTTCTCTTTACGATGATGATATTTTCCAATTTGTCACTATTTTTAAAAAAAAAATATTCAAATTTTACCACCAAATAGAGCTTATTATGGAGAAGGGACTACCTATGTTACTTGGACTCCGGTATGTGTCTGTGCATATTCAAGCGTCAGACTTGATAATATTTTGAATATTTTACTCTTTTTTAGCTTAAAATAAAGTGTCGGTAGTCATACACATGTCCAAGTGTCGAGTATATGCAGCCATGCCTACATAACCTAGAATATGGCACCAACTAATATCTATCGAAAAGTCATAAGCATAACAGCAGCCGCCTCAGCTACTTCCTTCAATGATCAGACTACAACTTTTCTCTCCTTTATTTAGCTTCTATCTCTGAATTTGTAGATTGAGTTGCGTCCAACTATTCAGATAGATGCATTTTATTAGGTCTTCCTGCTCTGCATCCCTTGCTGCTACAGCTAATTCCAGAGTTTCAAAATTCATTTTTATCCTTCTCTGCTTCATTTTTCTTAAATTCTAACTTCAGTGCCTCAAGTCTGATTGGCTGTAACTCAAGTTCAGACTCTCTTCCAGCTAATTGAGTGTCCATAACCTTTCAATGTAAGCCTTGATTCCCCTCCAAGATGGTTTGGAAATTTCTTTCCTTATCCATCAGTTTTTACCTTTATTTCATAACATTAGCTTTTGCAATCTTCAAGTCCCTCTTTTATTCAGCTTCTTGCTCGTGATAATCTAATTTTGTTCGCTCAACTATCATTCTTCTGTGTCCTGATTTATTTATTTTCCACCTATTTTATCATATGTCAGGTGTATAAGAAATGTGTCATGTCTTGCATAAAATAAACTATCATGTATTATACACCTCACAATTTGTGTTTATTGCCATAAGTTAGGTTTTTCTCGCATCTGATGGGGTTCCTTCTGATTGAGTCCACTAATTATTCACCAAAGCTTTTGTCTTTGTTTTAGTTATTAAAATAACCAGGCAAAAAGTATAACCGAGTACTTAATTTTCATTGATGACTCTGTTCAGTATATATAGGTACATGGATAACAAACTCTATATCTACAACACACGTATAGATATATACAAAGAAATCTAATCTACACATTAAGATAAGTACCACTGCAACTATATGGATAATAGTAGGTTTATCTTTTGGCAACAAGCTGGGTCTTCCATCCTGATGTTCAGGTTCATTATGTCCCCTCAAGCGAGGCGTGGCATTGACGAGAGCGAGCTTGGTATACATAATTTCGAAGGCAGATCGTGGCAGCGGTTTGGTAAGAGTGTCTGCCACATGGTCAGCAGAGTGAATATGACACACCTCAACCTGTTTGCGATGAACCTGATCGCATACAAAGTGAAAGTCAACAACAATGTGCTTCATTCGATTGTGAAACACATGATTTTGACATAGATAAGTAGTGCCAATATTATCACAAAATATTTTAGGAGTAATATATAGAGGCACATGTAGTTCCTGTAACAGGTTGGTAACCCAATTCGTTTCAGCAAGCGCACTCGCTACAGCACGGTACTCTGCTTCAGTTGAGGAACAAGCAACACTGCGTTGTTTTTTTTATGACCAACTAATTGGATTAGAGCCATGGAATAGGATGTAACCTGTTGTGGAGGTATAGTCAGATCGGTCACCCGCCCAATCAGAGTCAGAATAGACTATTAACTTGTTGGAGCAATGACGAACCAGCTTGAGGCCTATGGAAGCAGTATGTTTCAAATAGCGCAACAATCGTTTGACAGCTTGCTAATGCATAAATTGAGGTGAATGCATAAATTGCGCCAATTTGTTGACAGCATAAGAGAGGTACTGCAACGTTCCAACTCTGCGTCTATAAGCTGTGACATCCTTCGACTCCATTTGAGGATCAACCGAAAGAGAGGAAGACGAACTCATTGGAGTGTGTACAATGTTACAGTCAGACATATTTGTGTCACCAATAAGATCCTGAATATATTTTGCTTGAGACAAAATAACTCCATCGGAATAGTGCATCACCTCCACACCCAGAAAGTAATTCAGCTCACCCAAATCTTTAAGTGATAACCTTTTAGATAAACCATGAACAACTTGATTCAATATATTAGTACTACTTCCGGTTAGAATGATATCATCAACGTAGATCAACATATAAACTGTATAAGTTGGTGTATGCAAAATAAATAAGGAAGTATCTGACTCCGATTTTTTTAAAACCCACATTCAGAAGATAAGTTTTCAGAGCTGTATACCATGCTCATGGCGCCTATTTAAGACCATAAATAGGTCTATTTAACTTACAGATATGTATGGGAAAAGCTGAATTTTCAAAACCTGGAGGTTGACGCATGTATACCTCCTCATCTAAACGTCCCTGCAAAAATGCGTAATTCACATCAAGTTGATGCATAGGCCACTGATTTTGAACATCAATAGACAAAACCAGACGTATTGTTGTCGGCTTAATAACCGGGCTGAATGTCGCATAATAATCTAGGCCAGGACGTTGAGTGAAGCCTTTGGCAACAAGACGAGCTTTATAGCGCTCAATGGTGCCATTGGCTTTGTATTTGATTTTGAACAACCACTTGCAGTCCACTACATTTTTTGAGTCATCAGCAGGAACCAAATTCTAAGTATTATTTTTCATGAGAGCATCAAACTCTTCCTGCATAGCCGTATGCCAGTATGGAATTTTGATTGCATATTTATAAGTGGAAGGTGTGTAATATGGAGAGGTGGAGGCAATAAAGCCATAAAATTTATTTGGCTTGTAGATGTTATTTTGAGACCGAGTTACAACACGAGGAGGTGGATGAATGGTTCTGATGTCAACACCAGGTTGTGGTGAGGATTGAGGTATGACATCTTGTTGTGGCGACTCAAACATCACACATGGCGAGGATGTACAAGACTCATCTGAGGCAACCGGAGACGGATCATGCGAAGTAGCTTCGATGGTGGCAGCATGAACATTTATAGGGCTTGGTAATGATGAATCAAGAATTGGAACATCTGAAGATTTATGAGAAGTCGGGGATGAAAGATCAGGCATGGGGATGTCCCAGCAGACTCTAGCATGTGATTTAGGAAGATGGGAAAATAAGGTGGTGTACGGAAATATTGTCTCGCAAATAACCACATCACGAGACAAGTATGACCTTGAATTAATCGGATCAAAACACACATGGCTATGATAAAGGACAGAGAATCCCAAGTATACACATGGACGTGACTTTGAATCAAGTTTGTGATGAGCATATGGCTTTAGCCATGGATAACAAAGGCTGCCAAAAACCCGTAAATCTTGATAATTTGAAGATTCACCAAACAGAAGTTCAAAAGGATATTTATTTTGAAGGTTTAGTGTAGGAAGCCGGTTAATCAGGTAAATAGCATATTGGCAGGCAAATGACCAATATATATCAGGTAATGATGCTTGATGTAAAAGAGTTTTTGCTGTTTCAATGATATGACGATGACGACGTTCAGCAAGGGCAACTCGTTGTGGAGTGTGTGGAGGAGATCGAAGGTGCTGTATGCCTTGTGTGCTAAGATAGTCATCGAGGGAAGTAAACTCACCACCACCATCTGTATAAAAAGATTAAATTTTTGTTTCGAAGTAGCGCTCAACAAGAACTTGAAACTTTTTAAAAATAGGAGCGACTTCAAATTTTGATTTTATAGTGTATATACATGAATATCTAGTATAATGATCGATAAAAAGAACATAATAAAGTTTTTTGTCAATAGAGAGGATTGGAGACGATCCCCATAAATCATTGTATATGACCTGAAGAGGACGGGTGGTACGTAGAGTATTAATTGAAAACGGAAGCCTGTGACTTTTATTGCAATAACATGAGTTATATGAGTAGGAAAATTTTGAATTATAAATTGATAGAGATCCTAAAATTGATTTCAACTCTTTGGGGTTGGGATGCCCCAAGCGTTGGTGCCACAGGGAAATAGAATTATTGATAGCTAGATGGAGGCTGGAGATGATGATGGTTTAGTAGTCCTGGATGGCCACTCGTATAATCCGTCTTTATTCCGGCCACACACAAGATGACTTCCCGTATGCAAATCCTTCACACATAAATTAGAAGGAAAAAATTCAATTGATGTCAAATTATCTCTACAAAACTGAGATACAGATAATAAATTACTTTTAATTGCAGGAGCACATAAAGTATTTGACAAATTGAAAGTGTTGTGTGAAATATGCAGTTTTGCTGTACCAATTTGAGTTATAGGAATTAATTTGCCATCACCCATAGAAATTTCATCGGGCCCTGAGTAATCATACACAACAGTAAAGTTGTAGACGTCATTTGTGCTATGGTGAGAGGCTCCGGAATCAACAACCCATGGTGTTCTATTTTGTGATACATTATTGGCAAAATTTGCTTTAGCAGTTAGGTGATTGTGCGATTTAGAGCGATATACTTTAGCCGTGTGTCCAGGTTTGTTACACAACTGACATCGAATTCCTGTAGGAGAATAGCTGTTTGGAGTTTGTGGACGCCAAGATGATTGTCCATTAGGCTGATAATTGATGTTCTGCGACATATTAGATCTATTTTGCCAAGGTGGATTGTGACGTGCATTTCTTGATTTGGACTGTGGTGGATTACGTTGAGCTATAGCAACACCAATCGGTGCAGGTGCAGGAGCCTTTTGTGTTTCATCATGCATTACATATATCTCCTGGTCTTGGAGTAAGCTAGAGAATTCATCATATGAAATAGCCTTTTCACGCGCCCTCACTGCTGCAACAATGTTGTTGTACTCAGTACCTAAGCCACTGAGAATTTCACCACAAGTTCCGCATTTGAGACGGGAGATCCTGCAATGGAAAGCTCGTCACTAATAGCGCGAACATCTCGTAGGTATTCGGTAATCGACTTTGAGCCTTTAGTTAGTCGACTGAGTTGATCTCTGAGACTAAGGATCCGTGTTTGTGATTTGTTAGCATATGCAATGATTCCCAGACAACTTTTGAGGATGCTGTCGTTGTCACCACTGAAGCAAGTGTTGGCTCTACAGATGCCAATAAGGCGTTCTGAATCAATTTGTCTTGCCTGGACCATATTTTGTAGGCTGGATTTGGAACTTTCTTATCATTCTCAGTAATAGAAACATATGGGGTAGGATGAGACCCGTCTAGATAGCCATATAGATCATGTCCGTAGAGTAAAAGCTCTGAGCCTTTCAGGTGGAGAAGTTGCTACTTCCATCAAGTTTGATAGGTAATTGAGATGTTGGGTTAAAGACAATTAATTGAGTGAATGAGTTGTTGGAGGTTCCGTCACTATTAGTAATAGATGTAGAAGAGGATGACATGACTGAAGCAAAGTCCTAAGAATGAAAGGATGATTATATGTTTAAGTATTAGTGAGGTGGGTAGGATCAGTTAATGGCTTGTAAAAGCGGTAGCTATGATACCATAAAATAACCAGGCAAAAAGTATAACTGAGTACTTAATTTTCATTGATGACTCTGTTCAGTATATATAGGTACATGGATAACAAACTCTATATCTACAACACACGTATAGATATATACAAAGAAATCTAATCTACACATTAAGGTAAGTACCACTGTAACTATATGGATAATAGTAGGTTTATCTTTTGGCAACAAACTGGGTCTTCCATCCTGATGTTCAGGTTCATTAGTTATATTTGGAAGTGGTTAACGATTTCTGTAGCAAGTATTTTGGTTGGATTTGTGATTAGTTATTCAGTTTAGCTGAGTAGTTATCTATGGTCTAAGTGAAGAATCTGTGTGTGGTTATAGCTGGTAGAAAGTGAAATGGTGTCAAAATCCTACTCAAATCTCTTGGAACTTGCCTCGGGTGAGCCTCTGGTGCCGCCTTTCGGTCCTATGAGTCAGAGAATTCCAAGAGTTATGACTGTTCCTGGCATAATCTCTGATCTTGATGATGATCCATCAGAGAGTGTGTGCTCTGATGACCCTTCTTTAACCTCCCAACAAGATAGAATAATTATCATGGCTGAAGAGTTTTAAGCATCTGGCTCATAACCAAACTTTTAGTAATTATTTGATTTCTATTTCTATTTTTTATTAGTATATGTTTAAGAATTGAGGTAAAAAAGTAAAGCCCAAA
>JAUEJK010154811.1:0-11001 GCA_032274865.1 Eryngium alpinum
AAATAATTATTTTAAAATTTATTTTAATAATATATTAATAAAATCGGCCAAAAACGATTAATCGGAAAATTTAATCGTTAGGGCACCTTCTAGCGATTAATCGGAGGATTAATCGGTCAAATCGGGGATTTTTAGAACATTGCATCAATCCACATATATTTTTAGATATTCCACTAAATTCGAGTTAGAAATATATAACATGAATCTATCTCATACTCAATGATTTGATTTAGGGTGTAACTTTTGAATTGACAACAAGAATAAAGTTAAGAACAATGAATACGTAGAGATAGTTTGGGTTTGAGGAGGCCATGCCATGAGTAGTAGCAGTCCCATATATGACCCATCCACAATGTGAAAGTAATAAACCTATCAAATGATGTTTACAGAAGTTAGAGACCCGTTGTATGCCATGTTTAGTAGAAGGTGACATCGGGTCCATCTTTTTTCACTAGAGTTCATATGGTACGTTCATAGCTCTGCCCACTAAATCCAATTATTATTTCAGAATTTATAGAAAATTGTCTGGTTATTATATATATTGTAAATGTAATGTATCCAATCATATATGTAGATTTTATGTTACCTTAATAATGTTTCGATGTGATTTTTGTAGCGTATGATTAGAGTTTTGAATTGTCCAAATCATAAGTATAAATAATTTGGATTATCTCCAGCTACATATATACATTCAATAAATTTTTAGATACACATTCTTTATATATACTAATTTGTTTACTCGTAAGCCAAACAAATTTATTTATGTTATATATTTGAAAATTCTATTTGCCACTTTAAAGAATATATATACTTCAAAATTAAGTATTGAAATTCAAATCAGGTATTATAGGGTTTAAATGTTAAAAAAAATTATGATGACGAATTATAATAATTTAGTATTAAGCATGTTGGAATATCTCCAACCCGTTCTCTATATCTAATGTGTCTAAATTTAGAGATTCATAAATCTCCAACCCATTTTCTATATCCAATGTGTCTAAATTTAGATATTCATACAAAAATATCACTTCCAATCCATGTTTCAGTTAGCTATAAATTTGAGAATCAATATTTGGTTATTCGAATTTACAGATTTTTTTACTTATCTATTTTTAGCATATCATCTTTTACCCTTTCTACTTCTCTCTTGTCATATTCAAATCTAACAAATAGTAATATTTTTTTTAATATAATTAATATTTTAACTAATATCATTGGAGATTAACAACTTTTTTAATTAACTCTACATAATTTACATAATTTTTATAAATAATCACTTTAACTAATCTATTAAAGATGTTCTTAGTATAATATACTTTCGGTAACATTATTCTCTTGAATAATAATTTGCTCTAAATACCAGATGATATGTTATTTTCACCAATTCCATCAAACTTTTTGTATTTTAGTTATTTATAATATACACTATTTTCTACTGATATTAAATTATTAGTAATAATGTATTAATGATCGGTAGACAGTAGCCACTAGCCAGGGGACTCAGCTCTCACTTGTTGCCGTTTCTCTTTGCCAAACTCATATCATCGAAATTTAATCGAACTTTATTTTTGCTGTATAAATATTAAAAAATGTCTACTGATATTTTAGTTCTTCCACTATTAATAGTCTTCCATTATAGATTTACAGTAATATTAATATATAATTAATATTAATGTATAAATATTATAACTAATGAATTATGATGAATTAAATTAAAAAGTTTCTATTCACGTATATATACTAGTTGTGCGTATTAAATAAATATATTATAAAGTAATATTAAATTTTAATTTTTAATTAATTTTTCTTAAATTTATAATAAATAAAATACACATATATATATATATATATATATTTCAAAATTTAAAATTCTATTTTTTTATCTATCAATAATTGATTAAAGTTTTAAAACTTTATGACCGTGTTGAGTGACAGCTCGTTGAACGTATGTTAGAAAAAATAGATTTTGAACATATTTTTATCTTTTTTATTACGTTGTATATGTACACTGTATTATTCTATTAGATTTAATGATGAAATTGTTAGTCATATCTAATTTGAGAAGAGTTTCTGACAAGGGGATCTTTTATTCCCGTATTATTTTTACTGTGTATTGAGGCTTTTTATTTTTTATTGTCAATGTTGGGCGGAGGAGGTGGTAGGGGAAAGGGGAGGGGGGAATGTTGGGCGGAGGAGGTGCTAGGGGAAAGGGGAGGGGGAGGAGGGGGCTAGCTGTCAACCCTAATGCACCAAGGATCTCCCATTAAATTTTTGCTAATAATACTCTGATTTTCTATGAGTCTATCTGTGAATATGTTATGGTTATTACTAACATTTTACATAGATATACTATGACTTCTGAATAAGAAGTTAATTTAGAGAAGTTTACTGTTTGTTCAGTTGTAATATGAAGGTAGAAATAGTGGAGGATATTAGGACTTTTCTTTCTGTGAGGATGGTAAAGAAGCATGAGAAGTATTTAGGACTTCCTACTGAGATGGGTCACTCTAAAAAGGAGATTTTTGGCTTGGTTAAGAAAAAAATGTGTGCTAAAACTCAAGTATTTGAAGGAATAGAAGCTTTCTTGACGGACAAAGAGGTTTTAATTAAGTCGATTATTCAGGCTATTGCTACTTACATTATGAGCTGCTTTAAACCCCAAATTAACTTTTACATGAAATTGAATCAATGATGTCGAGGTTTTAGTGGGGGTGATAGTACTAGGACGAGGATCCATTGGATAAATTGAAATATTCTTTGTGACAGTAAAAGCAATGGAGGCAAGGGCTTTAGGGATATGAGAGCCTTTAATCTTGCTATGTTAGGAATACGAGTTTGGAAAGTAATACAACAACCTGATTCTTTATGCATCAGGGTTCTTAAGGCTAAATACTTTCACAATACTTATATTATGGATGTTAAAGCTAACCTGAATTCTTAATTCACTTGAAAAGTATTTTTGAGACTATTAATATGGTACATAGTGGGATGCCGTGGGGATTTACGGTGGATGTGTGAGAAGATAATTGGATTCTGACGTAGGGGCGAAACTGGGGGGGGGGGGGGGGGGGAGCAGGCCCCCCTAACTCGCGAGAATCATTGAAAATTTAATAGAAAAATCTAGCAAATAAGAGATTTGAGCTTTGGCCCCTGTCAACTTTTAAGAAAATATACTGTATATATGTTCTATTTTATAAGTATATATATCAATATATATAGTTAAGTTTTCATGTTCACTTTTTAAAAAAATTCATCACAAACTTCTTACAAAAGTTGGCCCCCGCTGTAACAAAATCCTGGCTCCGCCACTGTTCTGAGGGACAATCAAGTGAAACTTATAACTCCTAATGTTTATCAATTAGGTAATATTGTCGTGGCTAATTTTATTATAGAAGATAGTTTTTATTGAAATACACAACTGCTCCATACTGTGTTTTTAGAGGATGGTATAAACTCTATTATGGGTATTCCTCTAACTGGTCGTGATGTGTTTGATATGCGCATTTGGCATTTTAATAAGATATTTTTACACTATTAAGACGACATACTATCATTGTAGAAATTTGAAAAAAAATCAGCGTGCTTACCATATGATTGGCTCTAGTAATATAAATGTTAATTAATCCTTTATGTAAAATTCGGATGTGGCTAAAAATTGAAGGTCTTTGGATGAAGATTGTTAAAAAAATATACTTCATATTTCTAGTAATTTAAATCGAAGACATATCCAAGTTGATCCTAGGTGTGTTGTGTGTAAAGACACTACTAAAATTGATATTCATGTGTCCAGGCATGTCGTTTTGCACATTTAATCTAAGCGTTGTCTGGTTTACATGTTATAATTTGTCATTAACATCATTATAGCGTGTGGGACTGTATTTGCTTTGTCCGTCGAACTCTAACCAACGCACAATCTTTCATGTTTGCTTGCGTATGTTGGTGTCTTTTAAGGGTGAGCGTTCGGATATTCGATAGCCAAACCAAAATTGTTTCGGATAATCAAATACCTAAATCGTAAGATTTATATGACCATATACCGAATCAGAATAAATTCGATTGGTATCCAAACCAAATTATTAATTCGATTTAGTTTCCGTATAATCAAATAATCTGAAATATTTATAGGTTTTACGATTTATTATCATATTTATAAACTCTAATATTTATAAACTCTAAAGATTAATCGTTTTTTATACAATTAATGCTTTTTATGTCATTAACTAATAAAAGAGATAAAAATAAATAATTAAATAAAATATTATAAAATTCTAAATACACTTCACTAATATTAATCTAGACTTCTAGTTACTAAAATCAAAAACATATAACAACCAAAAGTTATATGAAATATACTAAGACCTCATTGCATAATAAACTAAAAATCAGAGTTATTAGCAATTGTCCAACTAAGTCAAAAGAAGCAGTAACCAAAATCCATCTTCATCTTCCTGTGTAGTTCAATACAGTTACTACCAGCCACATATTTGAAGATGTAGAAGCTGTTGGAGTGCCCCCTGCTCATGCATCATCAGTATTCAACTTCGAAAAAGCTACAGACAATTAATAAAACTTGTGTAAGAAAGAATGAAATTTCAATAATAATAGAATAAGTTATTATTTGCAAGATACCTTTTTCAAGCTTTTCCACTTCCTCTATTGTTTCTGCTCCATTAGCTGCTTCTGTTTTACGGATGCAATCTTGAGCACATAACAGTGCTTCTACCATTCTAGGAGTTAAAGAGTTCCTAAAATCATTTAATACGACATTCGATACTAAAAGCAGATTCTGACGCCACCGTGGATATTGGCATAGCTAACACATCACGAGCCAATTGTGAAAGGATGAAAAATCTTAAAAAATTGAACTTCCATCATCCTAGTATGTTAAAATCTTCATCGGCATGATTAAGACTTTTAGGTTTCTCACTCAAATACTCATCTAAATCTGATGGGTAGCTGCTATCATCACCAAAAATGACATTTCATCACTACCACTCTTCTTTTTATATTTCATCCTAACTTCGAAGAAAGGATCACTGTCAGTGATAATAGTCGATGATTTTTTTAATGAATGATTGTTTAAATTGAGGTTTTTAGGCTCTATGCTAGCGTTATATTCATTAAACGTTCTAAACAAAGTCTTTCTCAACTTCTTTCCGGCTAATACTCCAATGTCGCTGCCATATACATGTTTAAATAAATAAAGGGCAAAGTCTAGTTTGTGCCTTGGATCGAGAACCATAGCAATGAATAACATTATATTTATTTTCAACGGATCGCCCCAATACTTTTTAAACTTAACAAACATCTTATCCCCAATATCAAACAATTGTTCGAATCATTAACCCACCACTGTAACATACAATAAACTCTATATATTTCATGTAGGAACATATTAGCAGTCACATGAGATGTACCAGAAATTTTCAACGTTAAATTGTAGAACATTTTCAAGGAAGAAGAGAAGTGTCTAAGTGTAACATAATCTTCAAATGTAGGCCTACCATCAATTATCACACACTCCTTAATCTTAACACCATTTTCATCGGTTTTTATTTCATATTTCTCCTCTTAAAGATCATTCTTATAATCAGAATCCTACTCATCAAAATTTTTAAATACTTTCTCATATAATTGTGCCGCATCTAAGTATGTTGAATTCTACAGAGTTGGCACATATAAACCTTTTTGCACTTATTTTTTTCAAGTTCTTTACATTCTTTGAATATGTTCAGCCTTGCAGGAGACATTCTCACATATCTCACAATACTTTTTACTTTAAAAATAAAAGAATTAAACTCCTTTAGGAGCCTTAAACAACTAAATTTAAAATATGTACAATACACTGGATATCAATATATTCACGTCTCGAAATATTGTTGTCCCAATTACACATTTTTACTTTTAACTTAGTTAATACGACGTCATTTGAGCTTGCATTATCGTCTGTGGTTGTCGAAATCTGAATAATTTTTCATTTTCGTATGCATTTTTCAATTAACAGACTTATAGCTTCACCTTTATGATTATAAATAGGATAAAAAATTATTATTCTTTTATGCAACTTTCAATCATTATGGATAAAGCACCCAGTCAAGCTCATATAGTTTATTCTTTGATTTGATGTCTTGATATCTGTCGTTAGACAAACTCGATGATTGGAAGCATTTAACAATGATTTTATTTCATTCTTACCATCACTAAATAATTTAAAACAATCGCGTGCAATTGTCAGTCTAGATGGAACTCGAATCTTAGGACACACGGTATCCATAAACTTTCAAAAATCCTGCCCATCAATAAATTTGATAGGTAACTCATCAATCAAAATCATTTTTGTCAAAGCTTTCCTAGTTATCTGAGCATCATATCTTCAAACACCAAGAGATACATCACCTGCCTTGAATGATTTGAATGATATTATATTTGAACATAATCAGAGTTATAAATTTTACAAGTTCTGATATGATTAATCAAGCCAGTAGTTCCATTTGTCGACTTAGCATTATATTTTTTTCCCACAGTGAAGACACTTATCTTTTACTTCTCCTTGATCAGTTGTAATTTTTTCAAAATGTTACGATGCCTCACTTTTCGGTTTCATAACCTTTCTCTTCTTATTTGATTGAGTAGTACTTGCATCTTCTGATGCATTTTCATTAGCATTGTTAACACATTTAACTTCCATAACACCAACCTACTATTAAACAATAAGCTGGATACTGTAATAAGTAAATTTAGAAAAAATAATTTGAACTAATTACCCAAGACTTGGAAATTTAGATCTAATTTCTAACAAAAAAAAACAAAAAAACAAAATACATACAAGTAGAAATTATTTTAAAAAATTAAATAAAGATATACACCAGCACTTACTAGTAATAAGAGTTCTTTGATTCTTGATAGGAAATGAATAAATTAGGTCAATTTTCTCTGGTATGACTGTATGAGTAGATCGATAGAACTGCAGAAACGGCTAAGAATGGAATATATTAATAGATTAGGTCATTGAAGAATTAAAACAGAATGAAAAGAAAGTAAATGAGAAGGTAAATGGGTTGTTGGGTTATACTTTAATAATTTTTAATTAGACGTTTATTTGGGCCACACAGAAATATTAAATATTATAAAACTTCTTACTAAGATTATTCAGGTTATTCGAGTTATTCGGATTTTTTGAATTATCATAAAGAATTTTCCAAATATCCAAAGTTTATAATATTTATTCCAAATACCAAACAAATATTATCAGTTCGGTAACCATACCTAAATATTTCGGAAAAATCCATTCAATATTCGGTTATCCGAATCGAATGTTCACCCCTAGTGTCTTTGGTTTAACTGAAATAAATTAATCTTTAGGGGGAAGGGAATTGAAGGCCCGAATTTAATGTCTTTTGCAACCGATTACCTAAACAAGTATAAAGAGGCCAAAATAAAGTTTCATTCACCTCACCTAACGTAGGTTATACCTACTAGGAATCTAGGAATCTGCCCCTGCAAATTATATCAAACTGAATTTTGATGCAGTAGTAGCATCCAAATTCCAGCGTGTTTAGCATAAGTGTCATAGCATGTGACAGTGAAGGCAGCACTGTGATCTGGAAGAAAAAATTAGTTGACTAAGCTCTTGATGTTAAGGTTGCGAAAGTTGTAGCAGGTGCTTATCGTATCGATTTTGCAATAACCAAAAGGTGAAAAAAATGTTGTATTGCGATTATTCGAGCTCTCAATCATGTATCATCGTGCCTATTATCAGTTGAGGGTGTTATGAAAATAATAAAGATGAAGCTGCATTTTTTTGATGAATTTAGTTCGTTCATGTTTTACAATTTGGAAATACTATTGTCCATAATCAAGCATAATTTTATACCGAGAATGATGCAGGCTTTGGTGTATTACCTGTTTGATGTCATTGTACTATATTTTTTGTGGGCAATTTGCATATCGGAGGCTAACTCTGCCACCGATTCTTTATATGGTGGCCAAGTTCTGTAGTTCAAAATTTGGTGGCTAACTTTTTATAGCGAGTAACGATACAGTGGCTGCCGTTAGAAGGCCGTTAACGGTTGCCGTTACTTTTATGCTTAAAGTTGATACAATAATTATGATCAACGTTAATACAAATTAACTTCCGGATCGTGAGAAGAAGGTGGAGGTGGTTCAGAAGCTAGGGTTTCGAAGGATTGAAATTGGGGAAGGGGATAAGTTTGGAGGTCAGGAGCAATTAGGGTTTCGGCGGGTGTAGAATCCATAGAAATTGCTCCAAGATTCTCTTTTTGATTGAAAAGAAGAAGCGAAGGTTAAGCTTAAATGGGCCACCCCCGATTAACGGGTACCCTTCTCCGAGACAAGGAAAGCAATTCTCGGCGAGAGGATGAAACCAGTAGCCGTATGCGGCGACGGAGCCGGTGGGAGCTACAACCGGAAGATGCGAACGGTGAAATGAAGAAGCGGAAGTCACGGTGGGCTGATAAGGAGCCGAAGCCAGTGTTTCAGCTTCTTGATTTTATGAAAGATTATGCTCAATGTATGGATATGGATCCTGAAATTCAAGCTCTGAATGCTAGATTACTTGATTTACAGGCTGGGGTGCAGTTAGATGATAGACCAGAAGGTGCTAGGTTACCTTCTCCTGAACATGTGTATGATAATTTGGGGATTATTTGTTTGGACTTGGTATGCCGGAGTTGGTTATTGCCGGCGTGTTGCTCTTGTTTTTTGACCTAAAAAGTTGCCGGAAGTTAATTTATATTAATATTGACCATAATTAATGTTAATATATTATTTTTTAAAAGTTAATATATATTTAATTAAAGTTAAATCATTTTTAATGTGCTAAATCAATTTTATGCATAAAGTAACTGCATCAGTTAACGGCATTCTAACGGCAGCCACTGTATCGTTACTCGTTATAAAAAGTTGGCCACCGAGTTGTGAACTATAGAACTTGGCCACCATATAAAGAATCGGTGGCAAAGTTGGCCACCGATATGCAAATTACCCTTTTTTTTTTACTTTGTTTGCTGTTTGTGGAATGAAAAAGCAAATGATTAATTTTCTTTTAAAAAATTATTTTTTATTATAATTAATTGATTATTTTTTTAATAAATAATTGTACATAATATAATATTAAAATTCAAAATTTTAAAACATTAAAGTAAATTTATATGTTAGTAAAAAATAATAATAGTGTGGAACGTAGTATTGAAATTTAAATTTTTTACTTTCTTAATCTGTGATAGACAATCTAATTATTTTTAATAAATAAATTATACATAACGTAATAATGAACTTCACATTTCTACTTTTTTGTATAGTGATAGTTAAATTTTACTTCTATAACTAAAATCGTACGTACCATAATATTAAAATTAAAAATTTAAATTTCTTATTTATGATGGTCCATCTTCTCTTTACAATAATAACAATAATAAATAATAAATATTTTAAATATATATATATATACTTACTAATTAAAATAAATTTTATAAATTATATATAAATCTTAAAAATAATAGATATTTTTAAAACAAAATTTATAAATTATACATAAATGTTTAATTATAATAATTCTTTTACTAAAATAAATAAATATAAGTATGATTTCTATTATATTATAATAGTAAGTGTTTAAATATATAAATTATAGATATATCCTATAATTATAGTAAATAAAATATAATTTGGGCTGAATAAATTTTAATCATGATAAATATATAATATTATTTAAAAAAATTTAAATAAATAAATATTCTTTATTTATCTATATATTGTTTACACATGTAAGGTACAGATTTAGTTGAGACTGAGACTAAAGTGGGTGTCATAAGGTTAACTCATGGTAGCTTCCTGATTTGAAGATAGCATAAGTTTCGCAAGAAACCTGGTCCCAATGGAAGCACAAATTGACCAGGTTTGTCTTTTCTAAGTGACACAATTGCAATAGTGATTGAAAAGGAAAAGAGTAGAAAGGTAAGATAAAGAATGTGTATTTAGGATCGACTTGTCCCTCAAATCTTGAAGCGAATTCTCGTATAACTGTAAAGTAGTAGTAATATATATAGTAAAGTAAAACATTCGGCAGAAAAGTAAAGAGAAAGGCCTCCAAATCAGGGAGCCCAAGGGTCACCACTTCACCTAACTTGAATTATAATTTTTTAATCTTAATACCTTGTTTTGATCTAGGATTTTATGAAGAAAATTAAAGTAGGAAAGAAATTAAAATTTAGAAAGGAAAATGAGAAGGAAAATAAAATTCATGTTATATTTGGTAGATCAAGTAAAATGAGAGAGAATTAGTACAAATTTGACATAATTTTACTTCCTACTTTTACCTTCTAAATATTTTACCTCATATTTTTCTTCCAAAACAAATACAAGAGAGAATTTTATTTTACCTTCAACTTTATTTTTTCTCCTAAAATCCTAGATCTAAATAACAGCTAAATTTTTATGTAGCTGGGTAGGGAGACTATAAGAAAAGGAGCAAAATCTTGTCAAAACTTGTAAAACCAAATATGACTGACAACATTGCTATATATATAGTCTATGTGTAATCACAAGTGGAAGTAGCCCATGGTTATAAAATGCGGCAGCTGTATGTATACTGCTTACCACTCCAAAGGCCGATATGCCTATATATATATATATATATATATATATATATACATTGCACAATTAATTAGTTGACTATTTGGGATGAAAAAGATGTTAAGCAATTTGCAACAATGAGGGTGTTTCAGGTTATATGTCCGAAAAAGCATCTCAGATACGTATTATTTTTAATTATCATTAAAGATCAAGATACTTTTTCCACCTTATAAGCTGGTTAGAAGCAAAGTTAAATACCATCGATGTTAAACAATGTGAACTGAACTTAATATATAGCCATATACATATAACATATTTGTATGATATGATTTAAATGAGGAAGAGAGAGAGAGAAGAGAGGGGGAGGGGGGGGGGGGGGGGTGGCCGACATGACGGCGAACATGGGTC
>JAUEJK010154920.1:4848-17377 GCA_032274865.1 Eryngium alpinum
AGAAAAGATAAACGACTCTAGTGTACAAGACGTGGACATGTTTTAAGTTTGATTTGTTAAGCCATTAAAATTAGTCTTTTGATTATTTTACTTTACGATCATTTTTTTCAACAAATTCTAATGCTAAGGTGATTTTACTAGATGTCTATCTTCTCATCTTTCAATAAATATGAATTGAGATAAATTTATAACGATTTCCAGAATTAGCAATAGAAGTTAAAAATATTTTTAGTAATTAATCTTATTAGAAGGTGGAACGTGTCATTACTATAATAATTTATTTTTTATTTTTTCTTTATAAATAAATAAATAAATAAAAATATTTTAATTTAACAATATTTCATTTTATACTATAAATCATTTTTAATTAAAATTTAATGTACACTTGAATCTAAAAATTAGTACAAAAATAAGAAAATGAGAGATAATAATTTTTTATATTAATTTATTTTTTGTTTTCTATCCAAATATTTTTTCATTTATTTTTTTCTTAAACAAAAAATCGATATAATTCAACATTCTCGTAATAACTAAATACATCGTTATTATTGAAGTTGCACAATATTATTAGAAAGAAAAATACAAGAACTTAGGTTGTGTTTGGTTGGTTTGAATGGAATGAGGAGAGAATGAAATGAAAATTATATAAGAAAAATGAGAGTAAAAGAGAAGGTTAGAAGAGAGATGTTGGAAAATATGGAAGAGATTCAAATTTTTTTATGAGAGGAACTTGTAAAGAAAATGATGAGATGAAGGAATGCTCATTCATTCTGAAACATGAAGGAATGAGTTGTAGTTTAAACACAAAAGAAATGAATGGATGAATGAATGGAACATTTATACTTACATGTGAAAAAACTATTTCAATTTTCATTCCATTCATTCCTCATTCCTTTCCAATAAACCAAACACAGCCTTACATCACATATCCATAATTTCGGATGTCCACAAAATCGGCGCCCGAAGAGGAAGAAGAAGAAGAGAATCTCCTGGTCCCGTGGTGAAGAGATCGGAGACTAGATTTCAACTTAAGACTACATTGATCGGCGTGACCATTGACGACGGTGACACTAGCTGCTACACAAACACGGTTCAAGTAACTCATAGTGTTAGATTGAGAAAAAACTTTGAAAAATGTTAGATTTGTTTTTAGTCTGGTTTGATAATGTGGAATTGGGGGAAAGGTGTATTCATAGGGGTAGACGAACGCGGTTCAGTATAACCGGGTACAGCAAACCGGGGTGAAGTTTGTACAGATCGAAGGGGATTCTGGTTTATGGAAGCTGAATTGAATTAAGGAGAAACGAGATTTTGGAACTATGTTCTAAGTTTGGCTGCCAATGTTGATGTTGAGTTTCTTCTCCTTCAAACTTATCTCTCAGCTGTCTTTTGGACATAGACAGTATTCATTCCGATTTCATTTCTCTTGGGGCTTCAGGTAAGTTTCTTTTCTCCATGTGTTTTGAATTATGCGTGTTTTGTTGAAAGATTGAGGATGTTTAGATTTAATTGGAACCAAATTTTTCATGTACTGATTTGATTTTTGGACGGATTAATTATGCAACTACCTTACATTATTTCAAAATCTGCTATTACATTAGGGTTGCTATACTTTGTAACCCCTGAGAGCTTCATCTTAGATAAAATTTCATTATCAGAGATGGTTGTGTGAGTTGTTTGGTGTGTCAACTTTAGTTTGTTTTTTAATCAGCTAAAATTGGTTGTTAGTTATTTAAAAATGATAGAGTATAAGCTTTGCCAGTACAAGATAGATAGTTTTGTTCCATGTTAGGCATGGATTGTGCCAGTAATAATGGAGGGTCATGAGAAGGTATATGGGATTTTACTATATGTCTAGTCTTGTCTAGTAGGTGCCGCTTGTCGTGCATAATATGAAGTCTCCTGAGACTTTGTAGTGTGAACATGTTTGTTCATTTTGGTTTATGGAAAGATAATTAAAATAGGATGTAAAATGCCCAGATTTAAGGTAGATTCAAGGCACCAGTTAAACCAAAATTCTTTTAAATATATGGTATTTATTCATAAAATGTTTTGAAAATATAAGTTTGATTTTTAAAATCTTTCAAACTATTAGGAGAAGCAAATTTGAATATACTATCTTGAGGCATGTATTAAATTTATTAATTATCACAATTGGCTCCTAGAAAAGTATATTAATAATGGAAATATTGAGGCTCCTTAATTGACTCCATAATTGACTCCATAGAATAAGCATAAATAAAAAAGGAAGGAGATCTTAACATAAGCTAATCAAATAGTTTAAAAGAATATAACATAATATTAGTTAATAAAGAGTATAAAAGGATATAAAAAAATACTTAGGTGAAATATTTTGCTTTAATTAAGAATGAAATTACTAATAAAAAAATAATAATTTAGTTTTAATAATAATGTTTTAATTAGTAATATTAATTTTAGGTACACGTCTAACCAAAGGGATTACTTTTGGTTAGAGTTTTGTTACTGTTTCTCTATGGACTTTATAGTCTATGTATTGTTATATTGTTTGTATATTACATATACTTATTTATCCTTATTGGTTTTATTTTATTTGCCTTTCAGAGTTTATGGAAGGAAAAGCTTTTGGGGTTTGAAGAGAAGGAAAGAAGGAAGATGGAACATGACTCAGTATAGGATCTCATGTATTTTAATGCGTTGTCTGTTCTGATATAAAGTATTTATTGTCTAAACTTTCGGAGGAATCTCTTTCTTATGGTAATCATAATTTAGGTTACGATCCATGGATTGGTTAAGCATACCTTTCGGTTAGATAATAAACTTTATGGATGAAAGAAACCTCAAATTCTCTTGTATCATTTTTATCTATCAATGAAACATTCTACGATTTCTCAAAAAAAAAAAATGTGCTTCTGATAGAGTAAGAGAGTATGCTAAAATGAGATAAAAATTAGGAATAAATGAGATAAAAATTAGGAATGTATGTTAAAAATACCAAATGATAATGTGCCAAGTCACTGCACACTTTATTACTTTACATATACACCTTTATTCTTTATCCTTGTACATATTATAAATAATTGAGGAACATCTCACTGCATGTTAATAAAACAAGAAATGCTGTAGTGACTTGATAGGCTCCACATACTTGACTTGACTTCTATTTTTCAATAAACATTGTACAGATAACAGTCAAGGTTTTACTTTGTATTTTAGTCATATAATTAGTTTACAGATGCAATGACAGTCAAGATGCAGTGACAAGAGAATGAATAAGTGACTTGGTGCATTGACAAGCTTAAGCCATTCTCACTGAAGCCTAATTTCACAATCACAACAAGTTCAAATTTCATCTCATTGCAACTGTAATCATATTAGAAGTTCAAAGAACTAAAGTATAGACAAGGAAAGGGACATTCATTTAATGGCCAAATTTGGAGACAAAGATACAGCTAAAGGTGGCTCACACTTTTTGAACTGGAGATATAGGATAAACAAATCTGGCAGAACAAGACAAAGGATAAATGTTTTTTTGTTTGGGACCACTAGAGTCAACAGAAGTAAACAAAAGTATAAGGTTGTCAGATTTAGAATGGTTCAGTAGAAGTCACTTTTGTTTCTCACTGCCAGTTTATGAATTATTTTGTCTATGAATAATTTTCATAATTTAATTTTCCTTGCAAAATTTTCATTACAGAGAGATAGAGAGAAAATTGCAATATGTAGCGAAAGCTTTAAAGCTCCATTATTTTGGAGATTCGTGTTTTTCCGAGGAAGGATAAAGCTAAAGCTTCGTCAATATAATTTTATATTGTTGATATTTATGTTTGTTATTTTCTTATTCATGTTTTACTGAATCAATCTCACTGATTTCAAGTTCTTCTCACTGCACTCGTTTCAGCTGCATTAATCAAGTTTAAAAATAAATAAAAAAAAATTAAACTTGCATCCAACCCCCTTCTGAAATTTTTTCAACTCATCATTAAATAATAATGTAATTTGAGAGGATTGACCCGTAAGTATGGCTCGGAATTGACTCGTTTATCTGCGATCAAATTAATTTTAATTTGTAATAAACTTGAGTTTGAATAATATATTTGAGTTCATTTATTAAATAACTTAGAGTTGAATAAAAGTTCGACCTCGATAAACTCAGCTCGATTAAGCTCTAACTTGATAAATTCGAACCCGATTCAAGCTCGATTACCTAAAACAAATTTTTAATATAAAAATAATATATATTTTTATTTTATTTTATAAATATAAATGAATAAAAATATTATTATTATTTTGAATTATGTTTAATCTGCTCCAATTCGACTCGAAAAATTTACAAACAAACTCGAGTTCGACTGAAGCTCGTAATTAGTCAAACTCAAACATTATATTTAAATTCGTTTAATATAAATATTCGAATTGAATCATAAAAAACTTGAATCAGAGCTTGTTTACGACGAACTCTGACTCGAGTCCAATTACACTTCTATATAAATTCATCATCTGTTGTAAATTAAACTACTGGGTAATCTTAAAAAAATTGCTATCCTCGGTGACTTATGCGAGTGAATGATTAACAAAATCTTAAGTTAATTAATGTCGTTGTGACGCACTGTCTTAGGCAATTCAAGAGTACTGTTTATTCCTTTCACATTTTTCCAATAACAATAAGAATAATGGAGATTTTAAAGATAACAGAACAAAGATGAACTGAGACTTTGCCACTTTGGGAGTGAATTTTTATGAATGAGTGAGGTGTTTGAAGAGAATAAAAATAGAAATGTAAAGGATAATAATATTATCAGGCGATATGGTGTACATGAATCTTGTGAAAGAAGTGACAAACACCAGCATTTCTGATCTTAAAATTAGAGGTTTTAATAATTGTTGCTTTTTTAATTTTTATGAATTGTAATTTTTCTTTATGAGACTTAGAGCAACTCCAGTAGTTTATTAACTATTTCTCTAAAAATAATATAAATCAAATAGCTCTTAACTAATTAAGATACAGAAAGACAAACCAACTCCAACAGCTTTTTCTAAACTCAGTCTCTATCTATTTCTTATTACTTAAATAATTCAACAAAGAGTACAATATGTTTAGCTTGTGTACCATGATTTTGTGATAAAATACAACCTGGAGAACCTGGTAGGAGCTCATCATATATAACAAATTCAGGAGTTTAGCATATTTTGTAAAAGAGTATACTTTGTTTTCATTAGATCTATATTCAAAGTTCATTCAGAATATGATAATGAGAGGAATAGAAATGGCAATCTAATAAGAGGGAAAACAGATGATAACTAAAATGGGAGAAAAAAGTGGAGAGAAAAAAAGGAGGAAAATTAATATCCATTAATATAAAACTACCTAGGAGTGAATATGGGGCTGTTTGGGTAATACTTATAAGTGGCTGCAGCTTATAAGTTGGAAAAAAAAGCATCTATTTGGTGCTTTTTTTTCAAGCTTTTTTTTATAAGCCAACTTTAAGCTCATCCAAACAGCTTAACTTAAAGTGAGAAAATCACTTATAAAAAAAAACTTGAAAAAAAAGCAACAAATAGGTGCTTTTTTTCCAGCTTATAAGCTGGAGCCACTTATAGGGGGTTTACCAAACAGGCCCTATGTCTTTCTTTATTGTTGAAGTGTGATTTCAAACTCTTAAACATATATAAAGACACTTTAGGAGACTACTGGAGTTGAGTTTAATTACATGCTCTCTCATAAATACCCAAAGAGGTGGTATAGAGAATCCACTAGACTTATTTTTACAGTTTTGTAAATCAAGTAGAGATATGATAATTCTAATAAATCTAATATTTATAAATTATAAAAATATTTATATATGATTATAAGTCAGTTTATAAATAATAAATAATAAATATATTTTTTATATTTTTTATTTATAAATAATTTATAATAAACACAAATATTGTCGTAATTCTTTCTTGTGAGACTTGCAGCCTAAAACATCAAGTCAGACGGTATCGTCCTAAAATTAAAAATAGAATAGTAAAAAAAGAATTAAGAATCTTGTCCATTGGTTGGCAGCTGATGTTGTTAGCAAACACCTCCTGTATTTGATCATTCATCATCATTTTATGCAAAGATAGATTATAAGATATAAAGCAATAAAGCAATTATAGAATACGATATATATTCTAAAATAATGTTGATATTTTTATTTATACAATCTATTTCTATGCATAAATTTACTCTTTATATTCTCTTTGCTCGTAAATATCATAGAATGAACAGAAAATAATGCACTAAATTTATTAATTTCATGGATTTTATTATCTGTATGTGTAAGGGGGCCAAAAATAGGAACTGACCCAATAAGCCCTGGATGGGCAAAATTCGGATCCAAATTCGGACGAGGCTGTCCAAATTATATGAGGAATAAATTTCCTAGGAAGTCCGATATGGCTGAGGCCCAATACGGCAAAGGAGGTGCAAAAATCCTAAAGTAAATAAGGGAATGAATCATATAGGTAAATCAAATAATGATTCCTAATCTTGGGGTAAAAGAAAGAATATATAAGGTAAAGGGAATTATCAAGTATAATAGGATTCTAATTCCTAATAAGGATCTGAAACCCTAATCCACACCTATATAAAGGGGATTATTCTTCATAATCAGGTACACATTTTAGCTTCAATTCAGAGAATACAGAAAATATCCAGAATACTTATTCTTGCACCCGAGTCCCCCCGGTGGGACTACCCCCTACCGGTTATTTGCAGGTTTTCTGATGGACATTTGAGGAGCTTGGAGATCAGCTTCAGACCTTCGCACGGGTCAGGTACGTCTTAATTTAAGAGTCTTATTTTGATCCGTAAAATTTGGTGCCGTCTATGGGAAATAGGACAAGAAGCTGTTGATGGAAGAATCCATGCATAGGATAGCCCTGTGGGGCAATCAGAATTGTAGCTTATTAGCTTCGTCAATGAGGAAACGACATAGAAAGTCACGGATCCATGGCTGGTCTTAACGACGGCAATGTTACATCTAACCTCGCGATTAAGGGAGCTCCAACATCATTCTCCGATCCACCCCAACATCCTCTTCAGCATACCCATTCTAGTGCCCGGACCACTCAGACTGATAGAACGACGTACAAGAGAACCCCACTGGGATGAACAACCCAACTCCATATGAATTGGAGAAGAAGAAGAAGGCATGAGAAGATAAGAGGTTACAGCTGCTAGCTGACCTAGAAGCCCTTGACAAGGAGCATGCTAAGGAAGGGAAGAAAGATGGGGCAGATACGGCTGTAGGATGAGTGAAGACGAACCCTCATACTGGGGGGCAATGAGGTCAGGGTGATAAACCATTAACAGAAGCAAGTATGAGGACTTTGATGACTCAGATGATGAAGGAGTTCATGGAAAAAGAGAAGACATGAGACCCTACCCCGGAAAAGGGCTACAACGATTTTGCTAATCCAAATCCTCCTTTCACTAAGGAGATCATGAAGGTCAAGATACCATCCAAAGTGAAGATCTCGGTAATGAAGAAGTAAAATGGGAAAGGGGATCCCAATGCTCACGTTCGCTCTTTTAGTGATTCATTTTTGCTATAACCTATCAACGATGCTGCCAAGTGTCGGGCTTTCCCAACTACCCTATAAGAGTATGCGGAAAGATGGTATGGAAGTCTACCTCCAAGGTCAGTTATGTCTTTCTCAGATCTCGTGCACAAGTTACTAGTCAGTCCCATTGAGACTCTAAGAGAATACATTGATCGATTTAATAGCCAAGCCTGAAGCTAACAGATCTGAATCAATCCGTGGTCTTGGAAGCCACGCAGCGAGGCACTACTAATGAAGCTTTCTAGATGTCTCTGGCTAAGAAAAAGCCATTTAACATGCAAGAGTTACATGTCCGTGCTGGCAAGTACATCTCTACTGAGGAGACGTTGAAGAAGATAATCTACCAAGGTGAAAGGAAGAAGCGTAAGGAGGCAGAGAGCCATGAGAAGGACCAGAGGAAATCTAGAGTAGATTTGTCGTCTAAGAGGCTGGAGAAAAGAGGGACGACTTACTCTCCATTGATTACTACCAGGAGTCAGATACTCATGGAAATTGAGAAGGAACCGTTTGTAAAGTGGCCACCAGTGATCAAGACAGACCCAGCTAAAAGGAATAATAACTATTATTGCCAGTTCCATAATGATTATGGTTATGATACGGAGGACTGTCGTAATCTCAAGGATGAGATTGAGTTCCTAATTAAGAAGGCACGCTTAAAAAGGTTCGTGAAGAAGGATACCCCTAGTGGAAAGGCCAATAATTGAGGTTTTAATCCCCAAGGAGGAGGTCAAGCCAGGGGCACCCATCATGGTCATAGAGGGAGGATCCATCATGTACAGGACCAGCCATCGATCGCCGAAGGCTTACATTTTGGAGGTTTTGAATATCGGAGAACCGAGCAAGAGAGCTCGCATTAAGCATGTGATATGTTTTGACGATAAAGATATGGAGGTGATCCAATATCCTTATGACGATCCTCTAGTTATCAAGCCTATGATAGGCAACACTTCGGTGATGAAGGTGTTAATGGATATAGGGCCATCCGTAGATGTTCTCTTTCACAGAGTCTTTTTGAAGATGGGTTATCAGGAAAGTTAACTAGCTCCATTGGCTATATCTATCTTTGGGTTCAATGGATTAGAAGTCCCAATCGAAGGAACCATAAAGCTTTCTGTCACTTTAAGACAAGGCTCTACTGAAATAGTACAAATGGTGAACTTCATGGTGGTAAAAGCTCTGTCGGCTTATAATGCTATATTGGGAATAGTAGCCTTACATCAATTCAAAGCTGTGGCTTCTACCTATCGTCTGAAGGTAAAGTTTCCAATGAAGAACGGACTAGGCACTCATTCGGGAGATCAGAAGATAGGGAGAGCTTGTTCAATAGAAGCAATTAGGAATGGAGCCACTGGGGGGCAAGTGTTGCACTTGGATAACCAAGAGAAGATAGATCCTCAAGGACAAGTAGGTAAGAGGAGGATACCTCGAATGTGAGAGCCTTGGGAGATTGATATCCAAATAGCCAGCATGCAGTTGGAATGAGTCTTCTTGGACGAGGGAAAAACGTTGAATATTTTGTTCTATGATACCTTCCATTGACTAGGATACTCAAACATACACCTGAATGAGCATAACGGGGCAATCTTTGGCTTGGCTAATAAGGAAGTTTCGATAGAAAGGAGTATTCCCTCAGTTGTCACCTTAGGGACATCTCCTTATCGTGTTATTCGGACGTTAACTTTCATGGTTGTGAAGGCATGAACAACTTACACTGCTCTACTAGAAAGGTTAATGTTACGAGAGTTCGAGGCTAAGGTTTCTCAAGCAAATGCCACAGTTAGTTACCCCACACTAGATGGAACAGAAGAGATCCGGGTATGCTTCAGACAATCGAGGAAAGAAAGTACAATCCTTCCATAACATAGATACAGAGTTTTCAAGGATGAGAGCATCCCAGGCCAGACATTACATAGAAGGGACTAAGGAGCTATGTAGTATATTTGTCAAGAGGATTCAAACCATGAAGCTACCTGAAGGCTTTGATACCAGCCGTCTGCCCTACTATGAGGGGATGACTGATCCAATACTTCATATGCAAGAGTTGTCTCAAAGTTTGGGATAAGAAATATATGAAGATCTCAAGTGTAAGGTGTTCCCTTTAACCTTAGAGAAATGGGTCCATCAATGGTATGAGAAGTTGCCAGAAGAGGGTATCTGTTGTTACTGGGATTTGAAGCCAAGGTTCGTGGAGACTTTTAGATAATGCATGTGGTGATCAAGTGAGGACCTATTCTTATCCAAAGAGGAGGGATGTCATGCGCACAAGGAAAATACAAAAAGAAAAATACATAACAATAGCTAAGTCTATGTTGCCTCTTCATCAGTATCTGAGGGGGCATCATCTCTCCATCGAACAACTTAGAGAGGAAAGATTAACTGACGATAGTTGTTCATGAAGAGAATCCATAGTGGCATCCCATCAGCTATTGTACACTTGAGGGCGCACTTTGGCGGTAGTAACCTGCTTCCTCTATCTATTCAATTCCGAAGAAAGGAAGTCCAGGATGACCCGAGTACGGTGAGCTCCTGCCTTACGTCGAAGACGATTCCCTTCCTATTCCAAGTCCCACCTTTCCTGAAGAAGTCTAGCAGATTGTGCTGAAGTAGCCAAGATCTGAGGCCTCAATTCAGTAGCCCTCAAGTCTTTCTAGGCAGAAGCAGCGCATAGCCTATTCATCCGATGAATGCCAGCTTAGAAGAAGCAGTTTAACTACACAAAAAGAAAGGCAATAAGAAGGTCGGTATCATAACCGATATATCATTCAAATATATCAGTTAAGTATAAAACATACCTGAGCCAAGGATTGAGCCCCTTGAACACTAATCTCGGAGGGAGTCACGGACTCCATAACATTCTTGTCTTGACGGGTAACAGACCCCTCAGACCATTCATGGGCCAACATCAGATGACCCATTATTGAGTCCTTAGCCCGAATCCCCCAGTTGATGGAGAAGACGTCATTCTCTTCACTAAGAAGCATCACGATGGTAGAGGTAAGATCCACCCTCATGTAAAATCTTCACTGCTTCTTCTTCGTCGAGGCTTAGTTTCAATTTTCTGGCGAGCCCATCATGAGTTGCGCCGAAAGCAGTCCTAACTTGGGACTCCCATTGCCCCGTCTTCCAATGAATGAAGAAATACTCCGACTTCCAACCTGATAGAGATTCAGGCATAGAAGTTGTGGAAAAGGTGAGGGGAACACCATGGCAATGCTTGATGGTAATCCATCCCTCTAGGGGAGAACAACATTTGAACTGGAATATCTTTTGGAAGATACCCACAGTTTGAATTCCCAAGTTAGGGATAATACGAGTTTGACATCTGTCTTTTGAAGAAAAGTCCAGGTGGACTACGAGAAAGATCTATTGAAGTATGACGTCAAGGGAGGTCATTTCATATGACATGGTAGGCAACATATAAGCCCTAGACCAACAAGGCTAGGTAATTAAGGGCTCTTAAGCGTACTCGCCTAGATAAAGCCCTCATTTAATCTTTACACCTTCAAGGTGGCGATGGAATGGACTTCTAGACGAGATGCGTCTAGGAGAATCCAACAAAATGGATAGTATCTCCATAGGAGAACTCCATGGTATCTCAAACATTCTTACCTTATGGGTATATCACACTAAGAAGGGAGAAAAGAAGGCCTTATGATATGATACGACGAAAGAATAAGAAACCCTAGGCGTGCGCGCCTAAGGAAGGGGTAGTGAAACCTCAAGAAACACCAGATCATTCATCTTTCAACATTTCTAGGCGTTAGATGCCTAAGAGAATGTATAAAGAATGGCTAATGTGAACCCAAAACAGATCTAGAGGTAACATTCCTAGGCATGTGAGCCAATAAGTATGTCCTATTACAGATAAAAGAGCGCCAATCTAGGCGAATAATGGATCTCCTAAGAGTATGCGCTTAGGAGGGATCCATATAATAGCCTTAAACCTTCAAGGTTGGGCGAGAGGTGATTTCTAGGCGTGTGCATCTAGGGATACAATCAGGCTCTAGTAAGCCACAAAATGGGATGGATAGCAACTCCTTTGGCTAACTGGGCTCCATGGACACTCATTTCTTGGGTATATCACGCCAAGACGGGAGAAGTGGGGGTTCTTAGGCGTCGAATGCCTAGGAGGATCCCTAGAACGATCATTAAATCGCCAAGATAGGCAAAATAAGGGCTCCTATGTGTCAAACGCCTAGGGCGATTCCTAAAGTATTCGTTAAAGCGCCAAAATGGTGCAATATAACTCTTATAGGCACTAGGCGCCTAGGAGGAGTGATGAAGGATGATGGAAAGTACAAAGATGAGGTGAAGAAGTATCTTTTAAGCGCATAGCGCCTAGGAGGGAGAATGGAATATCCTATGAGAGGATACCCTAGGAAGGGAATATCTTATGAGGGGATACCCTATGAAGGAATCACGGAGGATGAATTCATTATTTAGCCTTAAACCGTTAAGGTTGTGTGGAATGAGTTTCCTTGGCATTCCGTGCCAAGGGGAAACTCTCAAGCAAACCTTAAGGAAAGAGCTTCTTTGGGGCCAAGACTAAAAAAGTGTGAGCGTTACTTTAATAGGCAACTACATGGGTCGAACTCTGTGGTGAGTTCGTTTTCGGGTTTTTTTAGAATTGGGGGTTCCTATGCTTCAAAACGCCTAGAAGTATCCCTAGTATCTAAGCCAAGCCACCAAAGTAGGCACCAATGCACCCTCACAGGCACAAGCGCCTAGGGAATGGGGAAAGAAAGCTTCCAAAACGCCAAGTAGGGGGGGAATATGTCTCCTAAGCGTTGAAATGTCTAGAGGCCAAAGATTATTGTTAAAACGATAATAGGGGAGGTCGACATTCTCCTAGGCGTGTGTGTCTAGGAGGTAACCTAGAGGAACATCCAAAAAGGCCAAAGTGGGCACTAATACCCCTTCTAGGCGCAGACGCCTAGGGGGAGAGAGAGAAAGCTTT
>JAUEJK010154921.1:0-10999 GCA_032274865.1 Eryngium alpinum
GGTGGTGTTATTGACGGTTGGATCTGGTGTGTTGGCGTTACACACTAGTAGTGATAGACCTAACGGTGAGTCCAAGAAGGAATATGTGTTGGGATTCGTGCTGACGTTGGCAGCTGCTGCGCTGTACGGGTTTATATTGCCCTTGGTGGAATTAACGTATAGTAAAGCGAAGCAAGTGGTGAATTATGGGTTGGTTATGGAGATTCAGATGGTTATGTGTTTGTTTGCTACCATTTTTTGTACTGTTGGGATGCTTGTTAACAAAGATTTTCAGGTATTTCCTTTCCCTCTCAATTGAATCTTATTTATTTAAAGTACTTTATCTGATATTAATTGTCTCATTTTAATTTTTTGATTAAAATTATATAATTTTAACAATAAATTACTTATTAACCTTTCATAATTTTACAATTTTATAAAATACATATTAAAATATACTATATATAATATTATATATAATTTTTAAAATTATAAAAAATTAATGAATAATTTATAATAAAATTAAATAATTTTAATTAAAAAAAATTAAAATTAGATCGAGAAAGTATATGTCATGAAACTAAGAAATTTCTTTTGTGATTAACATAGTAGTACTAAATAGACCAATGAAATTTCTCTTGTGATCAACTCGTGACGTATACGAACCTCCAAAAGTTTTAAATTTTCAAGTAGTAGTAGTAGTATTTTCTTTCTTTTGTCTCTCCAAGTCAAAGAACTTTTAACTGTATCTTTTGTCTGCATGCTCCTCAATTATATCTTCACGTATCATCCAATAATTATTAATTAATGGCACATACCCAAGTTCTAGAACACGAGGATAGGGTTAAAAAATGACTCCGCCCTAGATTATTTATTGGATTCGATTATTTTATTCTTAAATTCGGATCCGTCTCATTTTATTTTTTATAAGATATAATATATTTAGATAAAAGTTAATTTTATTTTAAAAAAATAATCTACACGAATTCATATATAAAGTTTAATTTTAAATTATTATCAATTTATTTTTATTATTATAAATAAAAGTAAAATATAAAAATATGAATTTAAATCCATCTTCGAATTTCTCATATTTTTGATCTGTTTTATATGAATATCCATGATTCATTTTTCCGCCCCTAGAATGCATTATATTACATTTTATATATGTCCAATGTAATAAAAATCTTAAATTCAATACTCGCTGGAAATAATTAGTATATATATAATTTTTAATTGATAAAAGATTCTTTACTTTATTCTAAATAATATAATTAAATATTAATTGTTTTCAGAAAGCAGTATTTAGGTTTTTAACATTACTATCTAAACTTGACTTGTATATGCAGGCAATACCAAGAGAAGCAAGAGAATTTGAATTGGGAGAAACAAGATATTATGTAATATTAGTGTGCAGTGGAATGATATGGCAGTGTTTCTTTTTAGGAGCAATAGGTGTTATATTTTGTGCCTCCTCTTTACTATCTGGTATTATTATAGCAGTTTTACTTCCAGTTACTGAAGTTCTAGCTGTCATTTTTTACCAAGAGAAGTTTCAAGCTGAAAAAGGGGTTGCTCTTATTCTTTCTCTTTGGGGTTTTGTTTCTTATTTTTATGGGGAAATTAAACAGTCCAAGAAACAACAAAAGAAAGATGGACCTCCTGTTGCTGCAACTCAAATGGAGATGATGTCACATAATCAGATGGTATAGCTAGCTCTATCAAAATGTACTATGCATATATATTTGTATGTATTTTGTGTAATGAATTTAAATTTTGTGTTGAGATTGGGCAGTCATGAAGTGAATGTAGATACTTTAATCACATAGGCTTTGTTTGGAACTCGGAAAGTTGGAGGTAAAATATTTTACCATGTAAAATGGATTACAAGGAAATAAAAGTAGATGTAAAATATTTTTCATTAAACTCTAAATAACAAAGGATTTAATATTTTCCTTGCTATTTTCCTTGATATCCAAACATAAGATGTAATCTATTTTACATTGTATTTCATTTTACTCCATACTTTCAGAGATCCAAACACAGCCATAGTGAATGTTAGTTTTCTATGGAAAAATAAGTCATATATGTTTGTGAATTTTCAGGCATGTGGACCACTAATTACCCTGTTGGTGCAATAGAAAGGATCCACTTATATTTACTCACTCCTTCCATAAATGTAAGTCGTTGTTGACTTGTGTTACGTATTTTTAGGTGCTTTGACCGCATATTTATACTTAATATTTTTATAATTTTTTTTGCATCAAATAAAAATTTAGACTAAATTTTTATTTGATGCAAAAAAAATATAAAAATATTAAATATAACTATTTGGCCAAAACACCTAAAAATACGTAACAGAAGTCAACAACGACTTACATTTAGGGAAGGATATAGTACTAGTTATATACACATGTGTTGCACATTTCAAAGTAGGCAATAATTTATCAAATAAAGCTGATCATCATCTACTACAATAAAATACAGATCATCTGTTCACCACTCTGCATCTTAAAAAACAAAGGGGGGGAAAAAACTTGTTACAAATCTCTGAAATCTTTGTTATAACTCTTAAAAAGAATCTCTGGCACTGCAGAAACCAGCTGTGTTATAACATGTCAAGTTCTATTATTGCTCGCAATTTGGCTACTGCAAGTATTGTCATAAGAGTGCCCACAAGGACTCAAACTTTTTGCACTGATTTTATTCATTCTCGGTCGCTGATCAGTGGCCATGATCCCGACAGATTTGTATTCTCTGATCGATGGTGTTTGCAGTATGATCCGATCAACAACCTAACCAGATCAAAGAGGTAATTTTTTCTTCCAATTTTGGTTGGTTGACTTTAATTTATATATTTTCAAGAAAATGAAAATGAGAAAGTGAGTTGAGAATATTGTTGATAATGATATGGAGTGAAATATTGGATATAGGGATGTAGTGATGTACTGCAGTGTGCCACCACCAGATGGTCAGATTTCTTCACCTGGGATTCCTGTTCCTGGTTCTTGGCAAGCTTGGTTGATGGGAGCTCTGCTCTCCATTGGCCTCCCTTTTCTTACAAACAAATGGGGCCCACTGGTGGGTTGGATCGGTAAGATTTCCCCACTTTTTCATAATTCTTTTAACACTACATAACAAGATCTTTTCTGACTGCATAAAAACGAACAAGACACTTTAAAGTCTGATTTCAGAATTGATTTAAAAAATATAAAAGAGTAATGATAGAGAGTCCATTTTAAGTCGACTCTCCGACTCTGAATAACGTGAATAAAGATAATTAAAATTTAAGAGATAATATTTTCCATAAAACAGAGTACAGACAGTATATTTTTACGAGAAACCTCTGCCCCACACATTATGAGTTCTGCTTATTTAGGTTAGATTATAAATTATTACTTTAACTAAATGTAAAATATAAATAATATTTATTTTTAGAATAATCTACTACCAATTAGATAGATAATCAAATCTTGATAAGCTACTACTATTTGTAAGTTTAAAATGGATCAACTTACATCTCATACCTAATCGATCTCGTTAATTTATATACAAATGTCAATGATAATTTTTTTTTCATTTTTATTAGTTTTTTAATAATATTTTAGCATTAATTATTAATATTATTTTAAATTAAAATATAATATAATTTCAATTCTAATAATAATTAACTAAAAGTACATTATTAAAATTACAAGTAATTTGGTTAGACTCTAAATTATCTGTATTAATTTAATTAAATTATATTCCATGTAATTTTTTTACTCAAAATTAATTTATATTTGAATAAATAAATATCTAATTAAATTTAATTTGAACAAAAATATTATAAATTATATATGAATATACTAATACTTGATTTTACTCTATCTATCTGTTTTTGAATCCTATACATAGCACAACAAAATGTTGCAGATAAAGAATATTATATTAATAATAGAGAATGCTGTAATTTATACTATTTGTTAAGGAGGTTCAAGGTTGTATTACACAGTTTCTATTACTAGTTCGTGAATAATAATAATGTGAGTTAAATGAGTTTAAATATATATAAATGAAATCAATTAAAATTATTCTTAAAAAAAATATTTTTCTATGTTCTATTTCGTCTCCACCGGGACCTATCCCAACCTAGAGTAGCTAGGTGGGGAAGTAAAATTAATCTCCGTTCATATGTTCATACATAGACTTTTCTGATATGAAATGAGGCACTTTAAATAGATTCATTTCTTCGATCCAGAATATGATTAATCCGGCATGAGCTACATGAGCCCTTAATATAATAATTTATCGAATAAATTGATAAGCAGGGCATTCCTGACCCACCAAGTGAAACCGGGTCACGTCCGGATAAAGCTAAAGTTCCATTATGGCGTGTATATTTTATTTTTGGTGTCTAATTCCTAAATTTTAGTTAGCTTTTAAATATGAAAGAATCTAATCCTTATGTTACTATCATATGTGGCCGCTGATGAATGATAAAAAAACAGACAAAATGAAAGGCACACTACAAACGGCAGAAAATGTAGCAGAAACAGTAGAAGAGATGGCAGAAAAAGTGGAGAAGATAGCAGAAGATATAAGTGATGATCTTCCAGAAGGTAAACTCAGAAATGCACTGAATACAATTGAAAACGCTGCTGAGAAAATTGCCAAAGATGCTGATCGAATTGACAATCTCATCGATAAGGTCATTTCTGATCTCTTATATATTTTTATTATATTATTTTAAAAAAATTATAATTTTGATTGTAGTATTTTTCTAAAAAGAATATACTTACTTTTAAATCTGATAAACTTAAGCAACATTTTATTCTAATATATGATTATTGTCATCATTATCATTATACTAAATTTCTTTCCTAATAAAATTGGAGTATGTTAACATAAATCATATACATGTCGAGTCGATCACATGTATCATTCTCATCCGTTTGTCTTTGTTCATCATTCTTATCTTTTAAATATTTACGAATAATTTTCTCCTATATCTTCTTTAGTCGTCTTTCTGTCTTTTAAATATTACTAAATCTAGAGTCTCTACTCGTCGAACGAGTGTGTTTATATATGTACGTCTCACATGTTTAAATCATCGGAAATGATACTCTTGTATCTTTTATATTATAGGAACCACTCCACTTTAGTTTAAATATCCTCGTTTCTAACTTTATTTTTTCTCGTCCAGCCACACATCCAGCAAAGCATGCACATTTCTGTTGCCCTCAGTAAAATTTTACTGATATGACTTCTCTTTGGAGCCAAACATTTCATCTCATAGAGTAGTACTAGCCTAATAGTAATTCTATAGAACTTTATTTTCAGCACTTGCGACATTTTTCGATCACATTAAACTTCAGTAGCACTTCTCAATTTCAACTAAATCTGCCAGAATTCTAGTGTTAACCTCACCATCTATCTCTCTCATCTTTTTACAGAATCGATCTTAGGTATCTACATTGACTGTTCATTGAAACTTCTGGTCCATCCAATGTGACACTACTAAAGTCACGAGTCTTACCTGAATTGAATGCATTCCATATAATCGGTCTTCGACTGACTTAAATCAAAAATCATTATCTTCAAATGTTTGTGTTCACAACTCTAATTTTTAATTAACTTCTACTTTTATTATTAACTTCTACTTTTATTTCATCATCATCTGCCGATAACATCATTCAAGATATCTCATCTTGAATATCTCTATTTAGCCCATCTTTTATTATAACGAATAAAAATAAACTTAAAACAGACTCTTGATACAACCCAATAAAGAGTTCACTAGCCGGATCACCACAAATTCATATATTTACTGATACTTAATCATATATATCCTTAATAATATTAATATATTTTATAGAGAGACCATTTTTACCAAGATCCACCGTAAATTTCTTTAAACACTTTATCATAAATTTTAAAAATGTAATAAAAATATAATTAAATAGATAATTAATATAATATTGACGTATCATTAAATATGTAAATTTAGATCCATAATGTATATAGAATTTTAGAAATTATAATATAAATTATATAATTTTATTTGATTCAATATTAATAACACATTCTTTATAATTTGAAAAGTGTGTTTATAATTTGTATTGGATAAATTTCAGGTCCAAGAAATGGAAGAAAAAATGGAAGACATGATTGAAGAGGGGAACGAAGATACCAAAGCTAACAATCAGACTTAAGACAATTGCTCCAAATACATGTGTCATCAGTGCTTTAAATAGATTGGTTATTCGAACTTCGAAGTAATAAGTTATTGGGATTTAGTAATACAAACTAGTTATATCTTTATATCCTATATATAATACGAGTAAGAGGGATAATTTATCGTATGTCGTCACAGTATTTAATATATATTTTTAAGTATAAATTATATACTTTTACCTACAATATATATATATATATAGCTATTAAATTTAATTAGAAATCTTCTTCTCTATCTCTTATTTTTACGCTGACGGAGAAGATTTTTATATGTTGTTGTTATTTTTACGCTAACGGAGAAGATTTTTATATGTTGTTGAGAAGGATAAACCATGAATTGGTTCTCACTGTTTCCAAGATAATTCGATATATGTTAATTTTTGACTCAATCCTTACACGATTCTTCATATTTCTTATATCTTATTTTTACGCTGATGGAGAAGATTTTTATATTGTTGAGAAGGATAAACCATGAATTGGTTCTCACTGTTCCCAAGGTAATTCGAGATTCATATAGTAGTATATGTTAAATTTTGACTCAATCTTTACATGATTCTTCATCTATACCTATATATAAAAGCAGAACCAAAGATATTTGGTCGTCGTCACCTTTTAAATAATTATTATAATATTATTTTTTATTTTAAAAATTATTAAATAAGAATCCTTTCGATATTAAAACTTAATTATCAACATTAAACCTAACATAATCCAAACACTTCAATTCATCTTATCTACTCAAATAAGAATTTTTCTATATATTACAAATTTTAAAATTAAAGTAAATTTAAAACTCAGAGGAAAAAGTGTTTACGGATGAGTTACCGAAGGTTTGTTCCGATCTCTAATTTTGCCTCGAATTTGATGCTACCAATCTCCTTTGTTTTGTTATTTGTTTATTGAATTCCTACTGCAATCAATTTAAGCGATTTGAATGTTAATAAAGTATATCAAAATCTTGAATCGTTTGTGTTTGGTTAGTATCTGTATTTGTAAATTGTATTAGTTGGTTTAGGTTTAGTTGAATGTATCAATTTTATAGATTATGTAATCTGGATATTGAAAATTATGGACTCTAAAATAATGGAGGTTTCTTCCTATATATTGATATATGTGTGTATATTTTTATATATATATTGTTCATCGATCTTTATAGAATATTGTTGTAAGAATCCGTATGATGTTAAAACTTTTGTCACCATAACTCAGGATGCCAAGGTATTTTAGCCTTTCCTCTTTACTATAATACACACACATATACATGTATTTATATATGTACATATATAATGTAGAGTTTTTATTTGTTTTAATGTTTATTTTATAATCTGTGCTTAATGTGACACTGATAAATACATTTATAAATTGAGTAACACAAAAATAATTATTCGTATTGTTGGTTACTATCGATTACTGTCAATTCGAGTTTTTTTTATGAATATCTTTATAATAAATTTATCTGATAGCTTAATTTATCTATACATTTTATTTATATTTTATAATTATATCTTTATTTAAATTTAGTTTTTAAAAATAATATATAAATAAAATTTATATACTAAAAATAAATTTAATATTAATTTATTAATTTCAAAGCCACCCGTGCTTTGTACGGGATATATCCTTGTATTCTTGATTACGAGTAAGAGGGATAATCTATCGTTTTTCGTCACTTAAAATTAATAAAAATATTTTTAAAAATATTTTTAAAAAATATATTATATATTTTTAACATATATAATATTATATATGCATATATATAATTGTTATATTTAGTTAGAAATCTTCTTATTTAGGTACCGAACGGAGTTATGATCCACGGAGTCATAAATCTTTCACTTTTATTTTAGTGGAAGTTCATTCCGATTCTAACCAAGAAACTAAGATCCAAGTCTATTACTTGGAAAAAATGGCATATAAAGGTTTTGTCTAGGTTTTCAAATCGTTGTTAATGTATTTATTATTTATTTTTAAAAATATATTATATATTTTTTATTTATATAATATATATATATATATATATATATATATAGTTAGAAATTTTCTAATATATATCTAACAATATATAAATTTTTTATTAATAACTTAGAATTAGAAATTGTAACCATAATCTATTATATATATATATAATATTGTTAGGATATTATTAACAACACAACTTTCAAATTTTATTTTTAAGATTTTATTAATAATGTAGAAATCCTGTTTAATTCAGAATTATAAGCATAATGTATATAATATTTTTAGGATTATTTATTTATTTATTTATTTTAGACATACATAAATTGACCATAATAAAAAAAATAGTGAAACTTCAGATTTTAAACTTGATATTATATAATATATTTATTTAGTTTTTTAAAGATACATAAATTAATTATCACATGATAGAAAAATGGAGTTTATTAAATCTTATACGATTTATTTATTTAATTATTTTTAATGAATATAAATTGAGTATAACAGAAAAATACAAAATTTTGAATTTCAAAACTATTAAATGTATTTTATTTGTTTAATTTAAAAAAATATATAATTAGTTATTACGGGACAATAAAGTGGAATTTTAATTTTCATATTATATTATCTTTGATATATTTACTTCTTTGATTTATTTATTTAAATTTTTTTAAAAAATATAGTAACTAATTATTATAAGTCAAGAAAGTAAAATTTTAAATTTCAATAGGATATTATGTATGATTTATTTATTTATTTAAAAATATATATTATATAAATAATTATATATGGTATATAAGTGGATAAGTGGATAATTATTTTATTCTTAATTTTTAAAAATATAAATAAATATAAAGACTTAATATTATAAAATGTAAGAAAAATATATATCAGGTCTACAAGTATGTTAAGTTTAGTTTCTATTTTAGGGTGGATAGTGGTAATCTCTAGGATAATTCCCACCCATTCGTGTAAGTTTAAAGACCTGTGGCCTTTGTTTCGGGCTTTGTTTGTATTGTTTCTTCTGCATTAATGATATTGCTTTTCAAAAAAAATAAAATATTGAGAGATATAATACAAGTGCATCAGTATGTATATTATATAATTATATATACATAATATGTAAATGTATAATTAATTATTAAATAAATAGAAATTTTTAATAAATAATTCATTTATAAAAAATAATATTAATAAAAGTAAATTATATAATATATATAATATAATATGGGTAATTATTCATTCTTAATCTTTAAAAATATAAAACATATAAAAATTTAATAAATATATTTAAATAAATTATAATTTTGTAAAAAATAACTTTTTAAAATATATTATTATATAATTATTAAAATAAAATAAAAATAAAGATCCGTGCTTTGCACGGGATTGAAAACTAGTATATATAATACGAGTAAGAGGGATAATTTGTCGTCTGTCGTCACGGTATTTATTATTTATTTTTAAATATATATTATATATTTTTACCTATAATATTAATATTATATATATATAACACTATTACATTTAATTAGAAATCTTCTTCTCTATCTCTTTATCTTCTTCTTTGGATGTAAACTCTAACATCCAATTGCTTAAATTTTTTTTAAAAAAAATACGCAATAAATTAGTTAAAAGCTGCCATACGGCATCTACACAATCCTTTGCAGCCCAAAACCTAAAAATCCATTAACACAAAGCCTAACCATAGTAAAAGGGAAGCAATCAAAAGCCCATACTTTTAACAAATAACAACTAAAAGAAACTAACTAGAACCCAACCCATCTATCAAATCATTAGCCCAACAGCCTTCATCAATCATCTTCAACCTCCATCACCTCATCATCAACTTGGTGTACTTCCATTTGATCCAATCCAGCATCTTGATTATGAGCAACAGCCCCCAAGTCAGCATTGTCCACTTCCTGATTGTTTCCAACTGCCGCTTCTGCTTCCACTTGGTTCCACCAGTTGACGTTCACCTCTTGTTGATTGTTCCCTGGATTCACCCACAATGGATCCGGTTCTCCAACTGGCTGAACATTATGAGCTGCTATGAAATCTGGAATCACTAAAGGGACATGATTTCCAAAGTTATTGTCATGCACAATATCCATATCTCGGTTATTGTCAACGTCAACAATCCTGATTAGGTGCCCAAATGGTTCATCAAAGGTCCTAATCCTCTCAGCTTCTGCCAACCCCGCCCTTGCAAGAAAAGATGCAGCTCTATTAGCATTTTCATGGATTCTTCTAAAGTTACTTGCCTTTGCCTCCTTCAGTATTTCTTTCACCCTATCGGAGAAAATCCTTATCTCCTCATCATGATACTGATTTTTATCCAGCACAGCCTTGTATGTATCCTCATCTGAGGTTTCAAGTTCAATCCTTATATCATTCCCTTCAGCTGCTAGATCAAAAAGATCCACAGCAATTCTAACTCCGGCAATACAAGCTTTGAGATTAATCACTGTGGGTTCATCTTCATCCACGGTTCCAGCAAAACCAACTAAAAAGTTCCCCATGTGGTCTCGGATAACTCCTCCTATGCCATTAGTGTTGCCATTCGCTGGGCCTTGTGCTCCTATTGGCAAGAACATTCCACTTACGTTCACCTTCAGAAAACTGATAGGTGGTTTTTTTCCAGACAAGTGGAGCCATATCTTTTTTAGAGAGAGAGTGCAAATGTGTTAGAAAATCAAATGAAAGATCTGGAATATAAGGCCAAAGAGTGATAGGGTTTAAATAGATCATAATATCTAGACGTTAAACAATATAAGTTCAAGGAAATCTTGCAGAAGGGGGGGTTGAATGCAAGTTTCTACAATTTTCAAATGTTAACTGCAAT